>VUQR01009965.1:8240-56823 GCA_015108515.1 Hemichromis elongatus | reverse complement strand
GGGCATCTTCCTTTGGATAATCACTCTATAATCTTTACATAGCCTTCATCTTGACAGGAATGTGGCCTTTTTCAAGAGCAGCCTGTGATGTGACTGAAAAACAAAGCCAGGAGACTAGAGACGGTGTACCCAGCAGTGATTTTTTTTTAATCACAGTCTGTATTCAGACTGTTGAAGGGTTGCTAAGTAATTGATTTTTTTAATGAGACCATGAATAAGCTTTTGAAATCACACAGCAGGGGACAATGATTTGTGACACTTGTGGAGCAAACTTTAAAATGCTTTGTATAGTTGATAAGCTCCACTTGTGATACTATTACAGGAATTACTCAGAAGTCTTATTTTACTTATACAAAAAAAAAATATTCTCAAGCGTTCGTCTAAAACGCGAATCAAGGCTTCGCAAACAAGGACATACGAACCGAGTTATTCAAAACTATTATGTGAAAAGTAGTGGGAGTGTAAGAAGGGAATATGGTGTTGAGTGCTGTGGTATGTGAATAGAGCAAGACCGAAAGAGAGGGAGCGGGAGAAAGAGATTGAGAGAGAGAGAGAATCAATAGTGTTTAGACAGAGAAGTGGAGTCTAAGTGTGTGATCAATAGAGAGCAGAGAGGAGAGATTAGCTGCTTTTCTCTTTCAAACTAACACTGACAAATTGGTGAATTGGTGTATCGGCCCTTGGGCTAAACGGATTGACCTGCTGTTTCCATGTTCTACCGTGTACTGTCAATAAAGATCTGTGTTCATTGTGGCTCTCAATGAAGAGAGTGAATGAAGCACCAAAAGAGAGAAAAAGGAGAAAAGGAAGGAAGGGAAATGGAGAAGCGAAATGGGGAAAAGCAAAAGTGCAGTCCAGGTGCCCACGTAGCGCTGATACTCGCGAAATGTCCACACCTCTGTCTCATTAATGTACGCGTGTACTCACATGTGCATCCTCGTGCACATTGTTATAAAACCATAATAACGTCTCCAGGAAAATTAATGGAAAGACAGATTAAAAACTAAGTGAGGAGAAACGGGCCACTAGTGTAGCTATTTGCAACTCATAAATCATTCTGACACACCCACGCGCATGTAGACACTTGCATAGACTCACACGCGCACATACACACAAGCACACACACACGTACTGTAATTAACCACAGGCTATTTACTCTCTCCTGCTGTAAATTAGACATGCAGACACAGTTATTACATTAGGGGGATCTGCCATGCAGAATGCTAACAGGGGGAGGAGGAAGAGGGGAGACTCGTGCACATAACAACAACTGGTTCATACAAACATAAACATGCACGCACGCACACACACATACACACACACACACAAATGCATGCATGTACACAAGAAAGAGGGTTTAGAAGAATCATAGACTGACGGGAGTGAAAATGAAGCTGCAGCACAGAGAATAGGGGCCCCCAGCTCTTTGTTCCCTGCTGCATTTCATTATCTGAAACGCCAGCCAACACACGACACACACGCAACGCACCTCCCCCTTCCCTAAAGCTGTCTGCCTTCCCTCCATGCATACAGCACAAAAAGAGGGGAATATAGAGATACTGCGTCAGTGCCATTCACTGGCATCTGTACTACTTGGTCATGGCAAGTGTGTCTGCATGGTCATCCTTCGCAAATCAGCCCATCCACACACTGCCCAAAGTTGACCACTTCCATTTAAACCTGTGATCAAAGAAAAGTCCCGTAAATTCTATTTCAAGCAGAACAATGGGAGATGAAGACTTGATTAAAGCAAGTATTGATACTCTGTCTCGGGCAGCTTGTCTCCATTTAGTTTATCTGAAGTTTTTCTTATTTTTTTTCTGGTAGTCCTTCAGTTTGTGTGTGTGTCCTCTGGTTCCCCCTCCCTCACCCTTCTCTGTCCCTCTGTTTTCCCACGGTGATCGATAGCTCATTACAATCATTGACTGCAGCTCATCAGCACCTGTTAAGGTCTGGAGACACAGAAAAGGTGTATGTGCTTGTAAGGGTGCGTGTTTTCTGACGTGAGCTTATTGACAAATAGAAAATAACCATTCAAACGTCAAACCTAACCTTTGTATTGTTCAAAATGAATTTTTCTGTCTTTCAGCCAGTGCTGCGGGTGTCTAGTTTGTCACTTTGTCGCTTTATGGTCCATGGTCTTGGGGAACATCTTATTATGCAACTCACGTGGGTACCATGGTTTGTTGCTATGGTGATTGCCAAGGGAGCCAGAGTATTATAGGTGTTTATCCTAGACAGGAGCAAGGCTACTCTCCGTCTATCAGGACACGCTTCAATTTGCCACACAGTTTGGACCACACATTAAGATCAACACAGTCACAGAGGGACAAAAGGAAAACAGAGAATACAACACAATCAAGTCCGGATGCGATTTAGTGGGTAGATTATTCAGTATTCATATTCCTGGAAGAAAGACCTTGTTCAAACACTCAGTTGTTGGTTTAATGCGTCACTGCAGGGTTTGTTTTTGGAGAGGACAGGATGTGAGCCTAAAAGAAGCAAGCAGAGAAAAAGACTGTAAGAGAGTTCAAACCATGGTTAAAGGCAAGGAGAAAAGTGTAGACAAAAAAAAGGCAAAATAAAAGAGACAATAGATAGACCTCGAGAAGTCCCCCAAGGATTCATTCACAGGATGTGGTCTAAGAAAAGCAGTAAATTGGTATAAGAGTGTGAACTTTTAAGGAAAGGGGGATAAAAATAGAGAGTCTAATAAAGGGCTGAATAGACAACAAGTCTCTCAGTCTATGCATAAATTACACACACCATTTACATATTCATTATGTTTTGTGTTCTAATGAGAGTATTTGCTTAATAGCATCACCACCACTACCGGCAGCTTTTGTTTGGCTCAAGAGAATTAAAAGAGTAGGAGAAAAAAAAAGAAAAACAAGGGAGCAAGGGTCATCTTGGTAAAGTGGGTGAGGTCAATGATACACAATCAATTTTACTGATGATCATATCAATCATATTGCTGTATTGTTCGCGTGTGAACAAGCACAACCTACTCAAGGCTCGAGGAGATGTGAAGTGAAACACACATGATGGGGGGGGGTTGGTTAAAGTTAATTAAAACAGCACAAGCTCTCTACAAACTCGGGGCTCTCTTCGTCCTTCTCCTCTTGTCTCAGTGGAATAAGTGAGTGCTGCTGTAATTACCTACAGGGCAGTCACCGAGAGCATTCCTTCAGGTGCCAAAAAAAAGTCTTTCAAATGACAGCAACGACCAAACATTTGTAGGGTGACTTTAAGGAATGAAAAGTTTGTATGTCTGTGAAGTAATCTTGCGCATATATGAAGGTGCAACATCTAAAGTGTTGCATACAAAGTGAAGCGGTATTTTTAATTTTTTTTGTAGCAAATAAATGAATGAAATAAGGGGAAAAGAGAGGGATGGAAATGAAGAGACAGGGGGAAGGGCAACGGAGGGATGAGCTACAAATGAGAGCGATGGCGGTGGCAGGTTGGCACAGTGCCATCCAGTCAGGACTTGAGCAGGGGCGGGCATGGGCATGGGAAAAGGGGCGAGGAGGAGAATAAGAATGAAAGAGGAAGAGAAACAGACCTCCATACTGCTACCATGGTGGCACCTTGGCACAGGCATAATGGGGCGTAACGAACAAGAGACTGGGCAGAGAAAGGGAAGATGGGAAAAATATCAGAGGATAGCGGAGCATAGAAGTAAGTAAGATGCCAGCAGGCAGAGGGGGACTCGGATATCGATAAACGAAGGAATCATAGGATGTTGAGGAGAAAGATGGACAATACTTTAAATGTGTTAAGTGAAAATGCACGATAGGTCGCAGAAAGAGAAACAGCGTTGGAATTATTGTAACCGCTATTCGATTTTTCTTCCTTTCTATGCCAGCTGCAGCGTGCCATCCAACGGGCAGCATGCCAGTTTGTACATATGGCATGCCCGAAGCATTCGAAGCAAATGGCGGAAAACTGTCACAGTCAAAGACAAGAGGACTCACCTCCGAGGATTTGCTACTAATCACCATTTGTTTGTTTGGACAAAGCCAAGAAGAGGTGCCCGGGCAACGGTTGCCAGCGATTTAGTGATGGCATCTTTTAAGGGGCGGCAAGGGCACAGGGAGAAAGATGGCACGCTGCCAAAGCAACATAATGCACACATTAGTAAACAGAAACCTCCGTACGGTGAGCAAGACATTTCGGATGCCTTGAACGTTTTTGGCGGTGGCATCCCCTCAAGGGAAAGAGTAGAAACAGAGATGGCACCATGCCAAACACAAACTGCGAGGCGTTCGCGCGCACGATCAAAAGATACACTAAAATGTACTAAATGCCGCAGCAAAAAAGTAGCAAACGAACTACAACCAGAACTACAAATGTAGCCATGGTGGGAGTTTGGGAGAAAAACAATTTCCGTGATGCCAACTCTGCTCAGTGCCAGCTACTGTACTGAAAGGACGCTGCTGCCCATTACAAATATCTAAGAGGAGGGATCATACCATTCCAGCATGGGTAGAAAGACTGTGTGGAAAGAGAGGAATAATGAGCAAAATGAATAACGGATGCAGAAGGACGAAAAATGGGGAAGCTTAACGAAGAACAGTGGGAGTGAGTGGACAAAGATGATGAAGAGCCTCTTTCCTGCACTTGCACACCTGGGATCTTCTTAAAGGGATATCCCCTCAGACTGCTGTGTGTGTTTAAAGGGAGGGATGTGTTGGCATCATCTCCAGGGTGTCAAGCTGTGTTTCTCTATTGCCAGTCAGGGAGGGTTCTGCAGTCATCAGAGGCGGGCAACTGTCTGGGCATCTCATCTGCAGCTAATTAACAGCCACACACTAATTCTAACAGCCGATCATAATTAGCGATTTAATCGCTCGTCAACGCTCTTCTCCCCCCCCTAAATTGTGCCTCCTAGTTGGACACGTGCGGATAAGCTAAGGAACGCTGGATTCCTCCCTCCCTCCCCTCTCCCTCGTCCTTCTTTCCTTCATCCTTGGCTCCAGACTCCAGTGGGATCTTAATTAAGCCTGGGCTTCATTATGCAAATGGAGTACAATAAACGACAGCAGAGGTGGAGCTGGATACAGACTAAAACGGAACGGTGGGAGGGGAGCACTGAAAGTGGAAAATGAAGAGATATGGAAGGTTACTAAAATCGTCTATATAATGTTACTACAGTAATTGTACAGTTGTTGTAACATGTATGTCCTCAGCGCACACACTACTACATGAGGTGTGAAAACCAGTGAAACCAGCTCTCTGATTCACCATCTCTGCTGGCACTGGGAAAACTTCTCGGAAATAACAGTGGATATGCAAAATGTCATTTCTCACAAAGGAAATTTCAGGGAATGGTGGAGGAAAGGGAATATTGACAATGAACCCTGTTAATATCACCAGTTGGCTGTTGTTGTGGATACAAAGGAAGATGGTAGAGATAGGGAGAGAGAAAAGAGGCAGACAGATACACTGACAGCGGCAGCAGCATGGCAGCTAATGTCATCTCAGTTTAATCATCGCATGGGATCATGGGGTTCATGAAAATTCATTTGCATATCATTAAATAGAGAGAGGTTATTTGGTGTGCTAGCCAAAATGGGATTGGATGAAGGAAGGGGGGTAAAAAAAGGAAAATGTAGGGGCTCGTTATTAAACTGCAATGTTTTATAGTCCGCCAGCCGATTCATTTAATTTGGGCTTAATTAAAATGTGTCAGACTCAATCAATCATTCCAACAGGGATACTATCAGTGTTTCAGTCTGAAAAAAAGACTAATCACTGGATATACGGTCGGACATTTTCCAATAACATTTTGAGTGCTTTAGTCTAATGTGAGCTTGACCAATCGACTTCCATTTCTGATTTATCTGAGTGGTGTGCATCGAAACAGCCTGTAACTTCTGTGTTCTGTGTAAAGACAGGGCTATTTCTGACAGGTGGTGATGCCACCCTGTGTTAGTCAATAAGGGGGCAGCCTGCGCTGTCTTTTTGACCTCTGTGATGTGTATGTATGTGCTTGCCTGTGTGCATTTCTCATTTGCATAAGTGATGTAATTAGACCACCCTTTCTCATGCAGATCAGTTTGACAACATGGCAATCACTTTAACAGACATGCAGCCGCACACTCAGAAATACACACACAGGGCAACACACGCTTGCTGCCGTGACCACCCCCATATCATGGGGAGTCTGTTGTCTGTGAGCAAAAAGTGTAAAGATTAACATAATCCAGCTAATAAGTGTGAGTAATATTCACAGAGTGACGCGTGGCATAGACACTGTCCTGCTGATGCGTATTTGTATCTCATTATAGATGTAAAGTACTGTGGTCGCCAGTGAGGCGGGAGGGGGAGTGGTGGTGGTGGTGGGTCGGGGGCCTTCATGAAGTGTGGGCCTGAATAAAGAGGCACAGAAGAACAACAATAAACTGCACTACTTGTGGGAAAAAGTTACTCTATCCTTCCTTTGAAAAATGTATTGATGTAATATAAAGACAAATTACACGGGGTACCTCATAACCAGGATGCTGGAGACTGCTAAAGGAAGTTTTTCCAATGTCTTCACAGAATCGGAAAGACAAACCCACTGATTTTTTTATCTGTTTGTTTACAGTACTGAGAGGCACACAGAGTCGGGTTTTTGCTGCAGAATATAGGAATTATAAATAGAGTGTATTTGCGCTTGCAGGCTAGCTCTGCCACATGATTGATTAGGATGGTGTGACGACCATTAAAAAGTCATTTAAAAGATGGATAGGGACCACATTTCCAAATAAAAACCACTTTATACCTGATGAAGTGCTGAACAAACTCTCCTTCAAAGACATTTACTGATTACTCTCTGGGTATGAGTGAGTGTAATGTGGGAAGCTCCCATGAACTCAGTGTAGCCTCCGCATCGGCTGTAGAGGACTCCAAAGCACTCGTATGGACACAGTCAGAAAAAGGGTGGTCAAGGCTGTAGTTAAAAATAACAACAAAATAAATCTCTGCCATCTTTTCAATATTTTGGATATAAAGCAATATATTAATTTGGATTGAGGCGTAATCTGTGTGCACAGGCGTGCGCACACATGCACTCACTGACTGAAATCTGATAGCGCAGCGTCGCTTCAGCTCAAGCCTTATCCTAAGAAACAGAGGTGCGTCTGAATGTGCGAATATATTTCAGCTCTGTCTCTTTAACTCGGGGCTCCACCACAGCAGCATGCTTTGGGATTCATGCATAAACATGAGCTGGCCTTTCAGCTCTCTCCTCACATAACCAATCTAAATCTAAATGAGCCCCCACTACAGATACACCAGCAGGCAATGACATTACTCCCCAGCCCCAGCCCAACCCCCTACTCTACCCTACTACCCCCAGTGACACATATACACCAGCAGGCAATAATTTCACGCTATCCCTCAAAGCCCCCCCCCTACCTCCACCTACTCTCCACACACATACACTCACTCGAACCCCCTTTTTTGCCGCAACCCCACCAGCTGCACAGTACTCATTTGATTAAGAGGGGGAGGACAGGGAGAAGGAGAAATGGTGGGGGATCACTTTATCAGGATGACTTTCTAAGATGGCTATCATCAGCTACCAAGCTATCTCAAGCCCTTTTCTGTGTTTACCTTCCTATTGTTCTCGCCATGTATCTGCTTGTCTCCTCCCCGCAAACCCAGTCAGAACAACCCCGAGTTTCACGGTTACATCTTCCGTTGTCGCATTTCTGTGTAACAGTTAAATGAAGGGCTTGCTGCAAGAGAACAAGAAGCAGATACAGGTTTGTGCTCGACTTGTGCGCGTGTCTGAGCGAACACTACATTCCCATGTTCATTTAAGTTTTGTTTTTTTTTCCTCTCCAGCAAGTTGTCTCATCAACCACTGGGAAGTTTTACATAGTAAATGAGCAAATAATAAAATCTTCTCTACCAACCTAAGCTGTGGTGTTTGAAATGTTGCATATGAAAATCTGTGTGTCCTAAATGTGCTGTAGTGTGCAATTTTCCTCCCCTCTCTCCCAGAGTCGTAAAACACATTATCATCAGCAGCAGCAGCAGCAGGAGCAGCAACGTAATTCATCCGAGGTCGTTAATATTCATCATATCATTTAGTCACAAAGGAAACTCATCTGGCTGAATGTCACAGATGTAATTAATGAAGTGACCCCAGAGGTCATGGCTCCATTCACCAAACGCCTTCCACACTCGGCCGTGTTACGCACACACGGTTGCACATCAAAAGCCTTCCAAGCCAGACGCACACCGCCGCCGAACATACAACCTGGAATATGAAACACGCGTGTAACAAGCAGACACCCTCGCATACCACAACATTCACAAAATGGCTTCTCTCGGCTACACCAAAGGGATGAGACCAGAGCGTGCACCAAAGCAGACTTTATTTAGCTCAGTGGAGTATGGGGAGGGAAAGGAAGAGAAACACACACCAGCACAACTGGGGTAGGGAGAGTATAGAGACACACTAAACCACTGGAGCAGGACATAAGGACAGGTGCACATCACAGGTATCTTTTTGGTCATCACTATGGCAACAACATACCCAGAGGAAAAAAAAAAATGAAAAGAATTGTTTTACCTACAGTAAGGATAACAGAGTCTCTTCACCATAGAGTACTCCAATATGTACATCTTACAGTCACTAAGATCAAGAGAATACGAGAGAAATTAAATCTGAAATAATCAGTATATTTAAAAAAACAAACAAACAAACAAAAAAACTGCCTTTGTGGTATTTGGAATGCACATTTCTGTACAGAAGAAAGCTCATTGGTATTGTAGTAAACATTGGTTAGTTAAGAACGAAACATGACAGAGTTAGTCAGTCCACATCCTTTGGAAAGTCGGCTGTGATGTCAGTCTGAGTTTAGCAAAGCTGTTTAAGCTGGACAAACGGACAAGAGACATTGCAACACAGAAAGACATCAACCAGTAGAGGGTTTGGGGCTGAACTCCTTCAGATAACTGCAGTATCTCCTTAAGCATTGAGAAGTAAATGCCCCCCGGAGGGTTACTCTCAAACTGGAAGCTTTAACATAAAAAATAGGAATAAAAAATTCTGATATTACGAAAGCCATTTCTGTTTTCTGAGAAAGGGTCATTATTTTGATACTGTAAAAAAAAAATAAAAAATAAAAACTTGATGGAATTAAGCCCCACATAGCCATTTGTTTCTGAACAGAATAAAAGAGGAGCAGTTTATCAACAGCATCACAGGTATCATTACAGTTTGTAGTCATTAAAGCCTAGTGGTAAAGCGATCAGAGCATGCATCTTTCTACAGTATCGTTAGAAACTACAGTACATTAGCAGCAAACTGGACATCCTTAAGGGCTGAAGTTCAACACTATGGTATAAAAGAAAAATAAACTGCAACATTTCTCAAGAGAAGTAAAACTCTTCAACCGCTATATTACAGACTGCCATGGCTCTAGTTTGGGGTTTTGGTTACAGTCTCCAGTGTGCTTATGAGAGGCAGAAAACAGTAGCTTAGATACAGGGACTCCTTCCTTCTTTAAAAACAGCAATACATCGTCAAGTAAACAGTAGCGCTTATTTTTTTTGTAGGTCATATGGTTAAAGTATTATCACGTCTTTGGATTTTTGTCTTAAAGCATTAATTATTGTTTAGCTATTATTGTTATATTATCATTATTACAGATAGAATAAGGACTGGTTGCAAATGAACAGAGAAGGAAAGGTAGTGAGAAAAAGCGGAAAGTAGGTAGGTGGGGAGGGAGAAAAGGAGGGAAAATAAATTAAGTGTACAAAAATAACATCAATAACATCCGAAGTTTTTTTTTCTCAGCTTTGCGCAGTAGCTCTCTTTCTGTAAGTGGAAAAGAGAGCCATGTCTCAAACATCCAATGAAGTCTCGAGTCAACCATACAAAAGCTAAATACTGTACATTTACCCCTCACACTATTAAACACTTTAGTTTCAATAAGGTTTTTTTTTGTAACAATCTATTACTCAGAGGTGAAAAGCTCAGATCTTTGAAATACAGAGATGTTTTTTTTTTTTTTTAAAGATATCCTTTAATACTTAGTCCATGGTTAAACCGTGTCTCTTCTGTTTTAAAAACAGAAAAGTCCAGTATTAAGATCACATTTGAAGCAGAGCCATGTTGAGCTGTTGACCTGAGCATAGAAAGCTTTACATTAATCACATAACATTGGTAAGCCATTGGTATATTCAAATAGAACGGAAAGGCAGTAAGTCACCTCGCCTGAACATATCAAAGCTGTCATAATCTTTTCATAATCATGACACTATTATATCGAAGCAAGACAGTTTATCTCAATCCATAAGATTTATATTAAGAAACTATGACTAAACACACACAACGTAAATTCGAGTTTGGTTAAAGTTTTCATATACAGTTTAATGGTTGAGTGCTATAAAAAAATAGTTTGCCCCTTTCGGGACAAACTGGCCTTTACTTTCTGTGCTATTTGGGCTGTTATCCACTAAAGGAACATAGAAGGAGTACATGTACAACAGAAGACTCATCATTGGCTTTTGGAGGGTGAAGCTGCATTCTAGCACCGTGTCAGTCTATTGGTACTCGGCTTACCTATGCCAGCTGCAGATCTCACCCCTTCACCGTACAGACGTCAGCTCTGCAGTTTGTTATTGAAAACAAATGTGTTCAAACGAAATCCACAGACATGTAAAATTTTGGTTATGAGCTTTGGAATCTGAGTCAGTCTTTACAAAAGCTCTATGCTAATATCCCTGTGTATTTCAAGGATACAATTCAGGTTTTTTCCTCTTCTTTTTCTTCTTCCACTTCTGTTTTTTCTTCAAGTTTATTTTTTGGAGCTCTCTATTTACACTAAAATCTCTTTGACATTTTTTTTTGTTCCAGCCTCGTACAGACTGGCACTACATGCTACACAGCTAGTCATCTAGCACTGGTCTGGTGGAGGGCCCACTGTGAGTCTGTCGTGCAGACTGAGAGGTAGACTGCAGGTCTAGCTGGGCAGTGAGGTCACATACTTTGAGAATGCTCTTTGGCCTCTGTGGCATCTGGTAGGTTTTAATCAAGGTGGAGTTTGGTTGTAGTAACGTTTCTGACTGAATAAGGAGAGAAGCTCTTTTTAGAAAGAACAAACTTGGGCAAGAGTTGAAGGAAAATATGAAGACTGGAAAGCTGTGGTTGACAGGACGTGGTTTGTGCTCTCGCCTACTTTTAGCTGAAAGAGTTTGTCTTTGGGCCACTGCAACTCGGCTTCTTTGGGGCGTTTGTGTTAGAGGGTTGGCAGCAAGTCGACATGGTGTTTGTTTAGAGGAAGATGGCAACTGCCCGAGGGGTTTTGGTGCGAACATAGTTGAAGGAAGCAGTCTGCCTCGCTAAGCTCTGTCTCTCTCCCCTGTTCCCGCCGAGAGCTCAGCATGCTCCCTCTCAGCAGAGTCAGAGCTCAGGCTCCTGGCCCTCTTCTCCTTAGCTCTGGCATTTTGGAACCAAACCTACAAAAAATATTTAATCAAAACAAATGTCAACAATCATCAAATACCTTTTTTTTTTTTTTAAAGGTTTTTCTTCTTTTTCATCTTAAATACTTAAAAACAATTACCTGCACCACACGATGAGGCAGTCCCAGCTCCTGACCCAATGTCTCACACTCTTGTCGGTTGGGTGTGCGATGGCTTCTGTAGAAGTCTTTGAGCTGCAGTAACTGGAAGTGGCTCATCTGTGTCCTTTGGCGCTGCTGTTGTTGATGGTGGTGCTGCTGCAGAGTTTGTGTCTCACCCCAGTCGGAGCTTGGACCCACAGATCCTTCAGGACTAAGAGACCCTTGGTCAGCCATACTGGAACCTTCCTCGCATGGGTATTCCTCATCATCTTCCTCATAGTCATCCTCCTCCTCTGGGTTGTTTAGATGAGTGGTTGAAGGCAAAGAAGTTAGGGGTAACTTCATACTTGACTCTCGGTTGCTGATGACATGGCCGTGGTTTGGGATTGGGCTGGAGGATATGGATGGACCTGGTCTGTCCATGACAGACAGAGCCATCCCAGGCTGCCCACTGGATCCATTGCTCATTGTTAAGCTGTAGCCTGCTCTTTCAGCCTCTGCCCAGTGGCGTGACCTCATGTGTGCATCTAGAGCACTTTTCACCTTGAAGAGAGCCCTGCAGAATGGGCATCGCAAGTGGTTCAAACCCAAGCTGAAACTGGATCCTGGCCCCATTGACCGGAACTGCCCTTTTCTCTCTCTCGCTCGTGTATTCTGAAACCAAACCTGTAAAAAGAAAGAAGTCATGCGTTTTAAAATTCAGCTGAACCAACACCACTAAATTATCATCGCTGTCTTCTCATCTATTCAGTACCTGAACCACTCGTCTCGTGAGACCAACATCGCGTGCAATGCTTTCGAGGACTCCTCTGGTGGGGTTAGAATCCAAGCTGTAGCGCTGATACAACACTTCAAGTTGTTCTGGAGTGATGGTGGTTCTCTGACGTTTATCTCTTCTGTGCTCCTCCTCAACCTCTCTGCTGCCCCGTTGGCCCTCAAAACCAGTCTCTGATATATGCGCTGTACCCTGCTTTATGGTTGTCAGGGGATTTGTAAGGGTGTTACTTGAGTGATCAGAGAGTGTATTCTTCATTTGTAGGCTGTTTAAGTGTGAAATCATGGGAAGTGTGGGATTTGCGTGTATCTGGGAAAGCATTTGGCTTGCCATTAAGGGATGGTTGGGGTGAAGCATCATATAAGGCATGGTTCGGTCTGTGAAGCTGGAGTGGAGGAGTTGCACCTGGGATTGAGCTGCTAGGAGGTGTCTGGTCTGATGTTCCTGCCACAGTTGGAATGATGGCAGGGATGCTGGACAGAGATTGCACTGGAATTGAGCCTGGGTTTGGAGAAGGGTTTGTTGCTGGGTTTCAGTGGATAGGTAAGCTGCAGTATCCGTGTGACTTGTTTCAGACTCTAGAGCAGAAGGTGGTCTGAGTGATGTCTCAGGAGCCTTTTCAACAGCTTGATCTGAAGAAGGGTTGTGTGTATTTACCTGGTCTGGATGAGATGTGTTGTGTACTGTTTTCTGTAAAGAGGAAGTAGCAAGAGACTGGGATCTTTCTAGAGTACTTTCTGTTGGCAACTTGGTCTCAGGTTGTAGAGAAAACCCTGTTTTCATGGCTGGAATAGTTTCTTTATGCTTAATTTCTGCATCTGAATTTATTTTTTCAGTATTATCAGGAGCTGTGTTTATGTTAGTTCGAGGTGAACTTATTTTATCTTCTTGTTTCTTTTGAGCAGGCTTCTGTTCCACTTTGGCTACAAGATGCTCACTTTCTGTGCAGTGACTGGAAGAATCAAGGGCAGGTGAGTCAGGTTGGTTGTAATACTCATATGTCAGATCCATGGAGTTTTCATTCTGAGAGTCACCTTGTCCTTCATCCTCACAGCTATTATCTTGATTATTATCATCATTCTGATAGCAGCCATTTCGCTGCTTGTGTATGTTGTCAAGCTGGCTCTTCACCTCTAATCCATCATCAGCGCCTCGGTCTTGATTTTTGCGGGCTCTCTGCCTGGCATTTTGGAACCACACAACAATGACCCTGTTAGGGAGAGATAACAGAGCAGACAACCTGTCATATTCTTCCTCTCTGGGGTAGGGAGTGGCCTCAAACACCCCCTGCAGGGTTTCCAGCTGCTGCTCCGTAAAGCGGGTTCGTGAAGAGCGTCGGCCCCTATGGTGTTCTCCTCTATGCAGGTCTGTTGTCTGAGGCTGTGGGGAGGAGGTGTGTGGGAGCCCAGGGGACAGTGAACACGGGGAAAGCGCCAGAGACTGGTTTTGTGCTATGTCCTCTCGGGAGTCCTCCAGGGCTGTGGTTGGGGGGTTATTAAAATTATATGGAGAATCCTTGTCTCGCTGGCGCTCTTTAAATAAGGTGTTGCGGAACCAGTGTTTGATGACTTTGTGAGGCAGACCGGATGAAGCAGACATCTTGTTGATCTCTTCATCATTAGGGAGACTGTTAATATTGAAGTGTTTCTTTAGAACAGCTAGTTGTTCTTCAGAGATGCGCGTTCGGGTCCTCTTTCCCTGCTGCTGTTCAGGTATTGTTGGGCTGACTTGACTTTGCTGTCCTGCTTGGATAGGGCTGGGTTGGGATGGTTGGCCAAGCAATGCAGGATTGAGCTGTGGAGGCTGAGCTAACAAAGCTGGGCTGAGCTGGGACTGCTGAGCTAACAAAGCTGGGCTGAGCTGGGACTGCTGAGCTAACAAAGCTGGGCTAAGCTGTGGTTGTTGCCCCAGCAGTGCAGGGTTAAGTTGAGACTGGTAGAGTTTTGCCAGCTCTGGGTTTATACTCGAGTCTAACCAAGGCTGAGGTTGAAGAGCCACAGACTGCATCACAACAGGAGGGAGGAGTGGTAGCTCCATGGGAAAAGGGATTGGTGGTAGAGGAAGGTTTGGTAGGGGTAGTGGTGGTATAGGAAGTTGAGGCAAGGAAAGAGGGAGCATAGGTATTTTAGGTAAGGGAAGAGGTAAGGGGGGAGTGTTTTGGGAAGTAGCAGTAGCAGGTGTGGTTGAAATCTGGAGGGGTGCCTCCTGCTGTGAAAAATCTTGAGGTTGACCAGGAGAAGCAGGAGAAGCTGAAGGGGTAGTTACTGTTAAGTCTGAAGCCGTAGCATCTGCTTTATTGATGGGATCTGAAACTGGTGAAGTTTCAAGGGTTTTAACTTGAGCCTTCATTGGTTCTGGTGCTTGTTCTGATTCTGAGCATGCAGTTGAAGCAGGAGCTGGAGGTGGAACTTGGGCACAAACAGCTGAATCCTCTTCAGATTTAGGTTGTGTAAGGGGGTACATCTGGTCATACTGAAGCCTGTATTCTCTGGAAAACCTCTCCAGGACAGCAGTGGGGAACAGCATTCTGTGAATATACTCCTGGTGGCTTTTTAAAATCAATGCATCTGAAAAGAACTTGCCACAATCTCTACACTTCTTCCCTCTTTCACAGCATTTCTTCTCTTTATTAGTCGATTCTTTCCCTTTATTCTCGCTTTTCTCTTGTGTCAACCATTCTAGGTTTCCATTGCCTTTGTCACAACCCTCAATCTTTCCAGCCTGTAGTTTACAAAATTGTTTTCTTTCCTCTTCTGAGCATACTTCCATTTTGTTTATATCAGAACACTCTTGCTTATCTGGTATTTTTTGAGTGGCTGTCTGCTGCTGATGCTTGTGTCTACTCTGTATATACTGCAGTGCTAACTCATAGCCATAACTCTGCAGAAGGGCTCTGAGAGGCTCCCCATTCACAGCAGCATAGGGCACTCTGGGAGGAGGACACTGCAATCCAAGAAGATGAAATGAGGAGGAAACAGCTTCCTCCTCCCGACTCTCATTTAAAACAACAGGAGCATGCATTTCTCTTTTTTCTTCCTCAAAACTAGAATTGCTGTGTTCTTTTTCTTTGTGATTAGTAGGGGGGTCACTACAAACTGCATCAACCTTTGCTTCACACTGTGAAAGATCCTTTGGTTGGGTATTAACTGAACTTGAATTTTGTTTCTGGGTTTGTTTCTCATCTGTTTGAGTGTCCCTTTTAGCCTCTGTCTTAACCTGCTCTTTCAGAATAGAGCTGGCAGATATCAAGTGGCTAAATTCTGGGCTACTAACAATGAACTCGGGGTTGAGCTTCATTTCACCCGACATGTAAAAGGGCAGAAGAAGTTGCTGCTGAAGAGAAAGCAAATTGTCTGGGGTCAGGGAGAAGTGTTGTTTAAGGAGATTCTCTGGCCCTAAGGGAAGGTGCTGCATAACTTGAGACTGGAGCAAAGCTGTGTGCTGCTGTATCTGAGCTTGGACCTGTGCCTGCGCTATCTGCTGCTGTTGTATTAGCATTAGCTGGTTTCTTGAAGCTAGAAGATCTGACACTCGCTTTTTAGCCTGCGGGCTGTCTGTTGGGTTGGACAGGATCGGCTGGGCGTCAGCTACTAAGCCAGAGCCAGCTAGTGAAGAATTTGATGAGTTCACGCCATCTGGCCTCTTGGTGAAAGGAAAACTCTTCAGTGCTTCTTCTTTAGTGGTAGCGGCCTGAGTAGCTGTAGTGGGAACAGACTGTGGAACAGCTACAGTAGATGCAGGGGTCTGCGATGCGGGATTCTGAGCAGCACGAGCTCTAGTCTGATGAAGGACTGATCGAAGGTGTATATCCAGTGTGGAACTCTGGCTATAGCCCACTCCACACAATCGGCAGCGGTAGGGTCTAGGATCTGGGCCACGGGGAGCCTCTGGAGCAGCAACACTAGTGCCAGTTTCCTGCAGGGCTCGTCTGGCCCGGTGGAGATGGGACACAGAGTTATAATGGACCAGCAGGATTGTTTTCTGTGTAAAAGATTCAGAACATGTGGTGCACTTATAGGGCCTGGATGGATCCAGATAACGGTCCATTGTGGGGTTAGAGCTCTTTTTGAATATAGAGCTGGAACCAAGTTCTGATAAGATCTCCTCTTGTGACCCTTTCTCCGGCTCAGTTAAATCCTCCTCACCTCCATCCACTTCAGAAACAACGCCTTTCTCCTTATTTTTAACTTCATCTTTTTGTTCCTCTTTTCCCTCCATACCTATTGCTTCTTCATCTGTGTCTTCATCCTCTCCGTCTCCTGCTTCTTGGCCTACTTGGGGTGATAAACTAAAATCCTGTTGAGCTGAATTCTTGCTATTCTCTGTGTATTGCACAGTATGAGGTGGCAAGAGCGTATTCTGTCCCTGTGTGTTGTCCAGCTGTGAGTGCGTGTTCTGCATGTGTCTCTGCAGGGCCTCCTGACTGCGGCATTGTCTAGAACAGAGGGGACACTCTGTCGCCGCCCTCATGGCATGGTACTGCCAATGCAGCTGGAGCTTCTCCTGAGTGGGGAACGCCAAGCTGCACCTGCTGCAACGGAACCGGTAACCATGACGATCAGAAAGAGGAGGGGGGTCACCGGGTGGTGAGGTTGGAGGCGAGGAGGGGGGGATCTGAGTCGGGGATTGAGGAGCCAATCTGCCATTGGAAGGGTGAGTGGTGTTGTCTTCTAGGGGTGGGGTGAGAAGAGCTGTGACATCTTTGGGTGCGGCTACGTCTCCCTCAGTGTTCTCCACTGAAATGCCTACAAAATGTACAGATATAATGGCTGTGAGCAGGGCAAATAAAAGTAGGATGGTGTGCCATTGTTGCTTCTTTAATTAGTAAACTGGTATCAGTTTTCCACTTTACACCAACCTTTGTTTTTCTGAGAATTGCTTGAAGCACAGGAATCTGTAGCATGGGAGCTATTTGCATTGCTATTCTTGGTGGTTTTATTTTTCTGAATATCCTCTGTGAGAGAGTCTGCCTGTAGTTCTGTCTCCAGTGGAGGCTGCGGTTGTTCCATGGGTGTTGCAACCTGGGAGAAAGAAAATGTAACGGGCTGTCACTGTTGGTCTTGCCTTTTTTTTTTTCTTCTTTATTGTTACTAAGGTTTGTTTCACCAATTTGGAATAAAAGAAAGCTGGGGTATTCCCAGTGTTTTCCTAATCCTACATTATGAATAAAACATGCTTAATTGTAGAGGATAATAGCAAGCAAATCTCAAGATGTATAAACACAGAGTGCCTGCACTCCCCTTACTGATATCATAAAACATTAAAGTGTATCGTTACATCTTGCACCTGCCTGCACAGCAGTCTAAGCAGCAAGGCACATCAATTTCTTAATAAGTATACATGGTTGAGATATGTGGGTCTGCCCTTCAGTTCATGCGACGCCCTCCAACATGCCCCAAGGGTTTAATAAAACTTTACTGAGCTGAATAATGAATTTATTTAAAATCATTCTTCATATAGAAAACCTCCGTCCCCGCAGCTTCAAGCAATAAGAGCAAATACTATATCTACCCGAACAGCTAGCCACCCAAAGGAAGGGACAGACAGATGAGATTTACATGACAAGAGTTTTCTCTGCATAACAGCTTCATAAGAGCAAAAGGGAAGAACAACTGCACACAGACACACGCACACACACGCCGACCCACACACACACTGCAGAGAAAACTGAAGGTCAGGCTTAATCTAGAGAGCGTAATTGGAAAGCAAGGTACATAATGGCCATCATCACCTCAGTCTGAATTAATGAACCTCAATTACTATCAGAGAGAGTGAGGGAGGGGTAGGAGGGGAAGGAAGGAGGGAGGACTAGGGGGGGACTAAGGGGTGTAGGATATGAAAAAGAGCGAGCAGAGAGAGGGAGGGAGGAAGTATGGGGCAATGAACAAAAAAAAAAACTGCTTTGGAGAAAGACAGTGAGTAAGGGAGGGGTAACGCATAAGAAATTGAGAGAGAGCTTGGGAGAGACAGAAAGGGAGGGGCAGCGGCAGAAATTGCAGAATAGGAATGATAGGAGTAGCTGGAGGGGGGAGGGAGGGCAGCAGAGGGGAAAAAGGGTGAAAAGCAGTCAGTGAAGTGGAGGGAAGAGAGCAAGAGACAAAGGCCACTTAGCATACAGGCCAGGGAGATGGCGGATGGTGATGTGGATAGATGACCGGTCATTGTTAGTTGGAGAGACACAGTAAAAAGCATGGGGGCCCCTTTTTAGCTTGACTGCACTTCTGGTAATAGAGGGCTACTTAAACATGCATTATAGAAAGACTGGCTTTTCCCTCACTCACTCAGTCAAACCCTCTCTCTTCCACTCTAAGAGACGCGCATACACATACACACAGAATGCACGGCTGCATCAAAGATGATAGCGGGGAGCTACTTAAACATGCATTAAAAAAAAAAAGCGTTGCCTTTCTCTCTGGTGTCTTCTTAATGGAATTGTCTCCCTACATTTCACTCTGCCCCATCCCCCATCGCTTGCCCTCACATTTTCTTTTGCTTCCCGACAAACGCAAATACAGCAAATACACAGTTGCTTGCACTTACTGTGCTGATGAGCTTGTCTACACAGTCCTGCGCCACACTGTGCACATGTGTGAGGTGCTGTCGAAGTTGGGTGTATGGGAGTTTAACCTGGCACAAAGGGCACTGGACAGTCTGAAAGAGAGGAAAGGGAAGGGAGAAAAAATACAGAAGGGAGAGAAGTGTGAATCTGAAGGCGGCACAGATTACACATACACATATCGCTGGACATAATTTGTTATGTCCCACAGTACGTTCTGTATTCACTTATTCACATTTGAATAATTTAAAAGTGTATCAACTATTCACCTGCTGGTTCTCATTTTGCTGGTGTGTTCTAGGGCGTTTGGTTAAGATGGTGTTTTCCATTTCCCCGCATCCAGATGATGGACGCTTGACTGAGGGCACTGACTCATTCTTTTCTCCTTCCTCCACTCTATTTTTTTCTAAAAGTAAAAATGAATATGGAAATATATCTCGATTTATAATTACTACAAAATACATTGTCATACTAGCATCATGTTTAACAATTAATATGTTATATAACTGGTATGAGAAGCGATACCTGTCTCAGCAGAAATCTTCTTTGCCCCCAAGTTACATGTGTCTTTGGTTGTGTCCAAAGGACCAGAGCAGGACTCGCTGGAAGTTTCCATATCTTCACTGAGCTCTCCTGGGAGACAACAAGACAAGTAATTATGTCCTACAAACACAGTGCTTCATACTTTATGTTCCTGCAAACTATCAAGCTAATTGTAGTTTATACTATTCGCTAGGTAACATCATTCAAAAAGAGCAATTTCAGTGGGGCACACTTCATTCTTCTTGCTTGCCTCCATACACTATTGATCAAGTATTGATTCTACATTAGATTCTCCTCAGAGGTGGAGTAAGGGTAATATGGACTTACAACACATCGGTTCATCTCAATAAGTCTTAATCTACACAGAGGCAAATCATCGGATAGATTAAATTTACAAATAAAGTGTTGGACTAGTCATTTTAGGTGCACACTCCAGACAGCATATTATCGTTTTATGTCGCATGTGGCTGCAGAGTAGGAACTAGCCTCTGCCTCCCACAGTTCTCGTCCTGGGGATTTGTATTGGTCCATTGATTAGCAGGTGCTAGTTAGCTGTTGTCAGGGATGATTGGGGATATAACAAGGATGTGTATCGACTAATCACTTTGCTTGATCAATATCTCAGCAAAAGCCATTACTCATTTTCTCGCTCTTTTCATCTTAATCCCGTGTCCGCTCTCCGTTGTCAGCAACCACATGAAACATGAATTAGAATACACCCACACACGCGGTTCATATTCTCACCTGTGACACCATCAGGGCTCTTCCTGATGGTAAAAATGGCTGCCAGCTCCTCTCCACCCATTGGCTGCAGCTGCAGTAGCCCTTCCCGCTGTTGATGGGTTTGGGTTTGACTGTGTTTCAGTACTTGGAGTTTAGAAGAGGAGGAGTGGTTGCATAGAAGACAATGGAACAGCCACGAACCTCCATCAACCTCACCATCATACTGCTGCAGGAACTAAGAATATAGTAAAAGGGAGACAAAGCAAAACAATATTATGATCTGGCAAAGGTTCCTCAAACTTTTTTAACAACATTACACTTTATGCTTAAAGTATAGCTTCCCTTTCCTAAGACACAAGGGCTTTTGTTTTGGAGCATTACAAGGTGTAGTTTTGTGTACTTACTCTGTAAACCCGGACGCTCGCCTCGTGGTGTGAACTGAGGGAATGTCCTTTGAGCTTCTCCAAGCTGCTGGTCACGTAGTCACACAGGTTGCACCTCAGCTGGATGGGGTTGCCCTTAGCAATGAGGGCAGCCCCCTCCTGACCCCTGTCTCCCCCCTCCTGGAGGTGAGCGGCAAGCTGGTAGCGGGTGCGGTGTCTGTCGGTCTGACAGTGCAAGGAGAAGTTAGCCCTCAGCGGGGTCGTGTAACCGCACAGCCTGCAGTGGCAACCACCGGCAACTAGGGAGCACCACTCAGACTGGGGCAAGGAACGGGGAGCATTCAGGTGCTGCTCCACAGACTCTAAGCTGTCGGACGAAAAGCAGGAGCAGACAAGGCATTGGAAGACGCCCTGGGAAAGGGGTCCAGTAGGGGACAGAGATGGAGCTGGAGGGGGAGATGGGGAAGGGGAGGGAGACGGAGTGAGTGTAGATCCAAGGGTAACTGGCTGTTCTGCGACTTGTTGACTGGTCAGCCGCATGTTCAGTGAAAGCTCGGCACCTGCAGCAGAGAGAAACCACGAATTACAATTTACGCATTTTGAAACTTTAGTGCTGGATAACAGTGACAGTTGTGATGCATCACTCACCTGTGTTTTGCAGGTGTTTAAGCTGTGGGGCAAGGCTCCTGCAGTGAGACAGATAGTAACCCCTCTGGAGCCGTAGCATGTTATGTGTGTGTTTCTCGCTGGTGGTGTGTATGCGCAGGTTGCGGGCAATGCTGGTCTCATAGTCGCACACATCGCATCGCCACCGCTTACCATGAGAGTGGGAGTGGGAGTGTGCAGGTGGAGTGAGCTTGGCAGGCTGGGTAGTAGGTGCGGGGATAGAGAGTGTCAGCTTGCTGTATGGCTGCTCATCCGCTTCGTGACCATTGGAGGAGCTGCTGCTGTTAGTAATATGAGAAGTGTGCATGTGGCCGTTCAAGTGTCCCCCATTTTGAACATTATTAAGGTGTTTGTCTGACTGCATGTGTATGCTGAGGTTGCCTTTCGATGAAGTAGCGTAGTCACACACCTCACAGCGGTAGGGTTTGTAGCCGCAGGCATAGGTTTCACCCCGGGCTAAACGCGGATGGGGCTTCCCCGACCTGCAGTATACACACACACCTCGTGTTGAACCACCACACACGCACTTTCCCTCAGGTGTGCCACACACACACTGGCCCCCTGTCTCTGGATGTTTTTCCTTCATGTGGACTTGCAGTGTATGCTGAGATTTGTAGTGCCAGTTACATTTGGGGCATTTCAGGGTTTTGCAGGAATTACGTGAGTGCATTATAGTCATGTGACCAGTCAGTGAAGTAGGAGAGAGGTCTTGGTTGTGGTTTTTAAGGACAGCTTCTTTCTGTTCTCTTTCTTTGTCTCTCTCATCGTCCACCTCTGTGTCTAGCTGGCTGTCATTTGGTTCTGGAGCTTTGGCACCATCTCCGTTGGAAATGGAAGAATGAGGAACCCCTGCCAGACCATCATCCTCAGCAGGTGTACTGGCAGGCTCTGTACCTGCCAGTGGAAAAGCCAGAGAAGACTGCTGGGATCTAAAGCTCTGAGGAAACCCAGAAATCCAGCCCTGATTTCCCTTAATGTCTTTTACCTCTGTCTCGCTCAGCACGGCAGAAGAGGAGGACGGACAACTGAAGTGCTTTGGAGAAATGGGAAAAAAGGGGGAGGGCTTTGGAGAGGGGGAACGAGTGGGGGAGGGCTTTGGAGAGGCGGCTATTTTGCTGTCGAGTGTGCCACTGGCCTTTGCAGTGCTGGAAGAAGAGCTGTGCTGGCTCTGTTGAGGTAATAAAGAACATTTGGATTTGGTTTGGCTTTGGTTTGAGATGGCCTCCTCCTCTTCCTTCTCCTCCTTTTTGCCTCTTCTGTTGAGGGCTGCTGGGAGGCCCCCTGTAACTGATGCCTCTCCTATACCTACAAGCACCTCCCCTTCTTCCTTGTTTTGCCCTGACAAATATCCTTCCCCAAAGTCTTCCTTCATCCCCTGCCTTTGACGCATTCTATTTTCCCGTGAATGTCGGCCTCCTTCTTTCTGCTCTCCTCCCTGGGTCTCTTCTCTAGCCTGGGACCGCTCTTTGCCCTCCTCCTCCTGCTGAGGCAGGGTCAGGGGCTCTTTGGTAGGGGCCATGGCTGAGGTATGAGAGGATGACCCCTGCTCAGGAATGACTGCCAGGGTCAGGAGAGGAAGAGATAAAGCCTGGGGACTGAGGTCAGCATCTCTCTCCTCTCCTCCCCCTCCATCCCCTCCTCCTCCCTCACCGCTGTCCATACCAGAGGCTACAGCTGCCACACATCATTACCCCACCTGTGTGTTTCAGTTACAGATGAAGAGAAGAAGAGAGTGGGATAGGCAGAGACAGGGGAGTGAAATAAAAAAAGAGAGGAGAAAATGAACTACATATGTCATGTAAATATTATTGCATAACAGTGGACGCATTGATTAGGGTCCCTGGATAGCAACTGTTCGATAGAGTCTTCACAGTGCGCAATCCAGAGGCTGGTTACCCAGGGGTTAGCGTTAGCCCTTAATGGGAAAATCAATAGCACAAGCGCTAAACTAGGTAGAGGAATGCGGGTAAAGGCTACGCAGGAGGTCTATAATATTCCTCAGGGGATAGGATTAAATAAAGAACTGAATGCTTCTGAGCTAAAGGGCTTTGTCTAAATTGCCACACTTAGATAAAAGCAGATAAAAGAACACATTTAAAAGCCTGTGTATCAGTCTCTGCATCTTTTGCTGCACATGCTACGTCAGAAATAACATAAGGATACGGGATCATCATTTAGCACACAAGCAAATTTTACACCGAGAACACAGCTAAATATGTACTTGAATCTCTTTCTTTTTTCTGATTTTAGATGGGTATTAATTCTAATCTGTGGTCACTTTCGAAGCAGTTTTTACTTGTGGTGTTGCATTGCTGTGGATTTTATTTCGACTTATCCACATTCTGACTCTCCTATATTGCTTCCACCCCCTGTAAGCTCTGTTGCTACAGAAATACTCAGGCAAATAAATACCAGAGGGTAATAAATAATAAATCCCTGCTTTTATTAAACTGAAGCTTTATTATTCATTTGTAATCTACAGCAGAGGCATGTCTGAAAAATGAATACTTCAAACAGTTTATTACAGCTTATTAAATCTACATATTTAAGACTTTACTTTTGTAATTATTACTTTGAAATAAAGCTAGTAGAGGCCTATACTGTTCTATCATACAGTAAGATAAATTAATAAAATTAAAAACGTGCAATAAAATTTCACAATGAGTCTAATTCATTTTATATAACAATATATCACTATAGATACTTCCTTAAAAATGAATAGGTTCTCTCCCCTTGTCAGTTTCTGAATGACAGATGAATGCCATTTAAGACAGATACATCTCTGTTAGCCTGTGTGTGTCCCACAATCTCATTACTGACCTTTTTTAATCAAGGAGAGACCTTAATCTACCCTTTCACCTTCTCCTTCAACCAACCAACCCCCTCTTCCTCCTCCTTAAACACCCCTTTTCTCTCTCTCTCGCTCCTGTAGCCACCCCCTCCCCCTCTCTGCAGCTTTAAGATATATGGCTCATATCGGCACCCTGATAGTGCTTTAATGTACTGTGTTTATGTCACAGGCCACAGACCCTTGCCCACTGCTGCTGTCCACTGTCCTGCCAGAGAATGCTGAGGGGCCAAGCAGGCCTGCCAGCAGCTGAGAACAGTCTCTAATCTGATAAAGATTTTCATTTACACTGCAATCAATAACCTGGGTCTATCGGCAATGTAACTATTTATACAAGCATTCCTGGCTCTTCATCGATCAAGTGCGGGAAGCCATCATTTAACAGTGTGTGTGTGTGTGTTTGTTTGAGACTGTGTACGTGTGTGCATCTCTGTTAATATGCCTGTACCTCTTTTTGTGCTGCTAATTGTGGTGATGTCAATTAAGCACACATCAAACACCTGCAATCCAACATGCACCGGCCTATTGCTGGCGTTGTTTTTAAATTAATCAGATACCAGTGGCACATTTGTTATTATCTGTTAGATACAACAGAAGTTGCAACATAAAAATCATGTGCAAATATACTACAAAAAGTGAAATTCCGGATTCCCTAGACTGTTGTGTGGGTGTGGGTGTGTGCACGAGTGTGTGTTTGTGTGTGTTACAAGGGAGAAGAGAGAACAGGGGTGTGAGAAGGAGAGAGAACAGGCAGAGAGAAGAGTTGTGGAGCAATACTTTAGGAAAATAGCTTTTGTTTGCCATTGTAGGACCTGGATAAACACAGTTGGATATGGACGAATACTGATTTTTATACGTGAAGACTCGATGGACTATAAGCCAAACGACCTCCGCGCAGTCTCAAGGTAAAAGCACTAGTATTTTAGCATTAATCTGGGACCATAGTAGCCGGGCTGTTGGGAGAATACCGGAGGGGCAGTGGCTTGAATAGTTCACTCCCCGTCTCTGTGTTGTCAAGCCACTGACCAACCATCAGCTCCCACACTACTTCAGCCTTTGTTTACAGTGTATCCTAGCCCGATTCATCAAAAACCGAGAGTGATCAGTAACCAGTAACAGGTGACTCAACGCACAAAAGCTCGGTTTGTGAGAATTATAGGCTACACTGACCAAACATCCTCTCCTCCCCACCGCCGAGTCGCGTCCCTGCAGCTCCTTTTAACATCGTAAACAAATGACACACTTACATTTCTGCAGCGACTCTGGTATAAAGCTCCGCGCGCTGAATGTGTAGTAGTCCAGAAAACAATCGCGCAGAGAGTCCACTCATTCCTTATGAATGATCCTCTGCGTTTTTACGGAGCCAGGAGGAGAAAAAAATGGGGAGAGGGAGAGAGAGCAGCGGGGTCCAAGTTGTTACCAAACAACAGTGTAATTAAAGCTACATATAGGCTGTAGTAAACAGAAGATGGGGGGACGGAGGGGTTTGTGCGAGCTCCAGAGGTAGAATGAGTTCTGATCACTGTGGGAGGAAAAACACTTGGCTCTTTATTCCTGCTAATTAGTTTCCTTCAAAAAATGGCTGAGATTACGCCCAGTGCGCATGTGCGTAATTGCGCAGACACCGCTAATTAGCCCGTTTGGATCAATAGGATTCCGCGAGAGAGAAGCGAGAGGGAGGAAGGACGGAGGGAGGGGGGAGAGGCTGCCGGGGACGTAAGGAGAAGACGAGGAGAGGAAAATATTTTTTAAGTATGAGATTACAGCCGAAACATTACATTTTATTCAATACTAGTGTATCGCTACTGGAAATTACAACAAGCTAATCCATTTTGATGGAAACTAAGAGACAAATCCGCCCATTTAAAATATCTAGAAGGGAAACCGTGTTGCAAATTTAAAAAAAAAATAAATCTTTAATTCTACCAAAACACACATTGGAATATTTTAAAGTATAAAAACGGCGAACTAAAATCCACATCGACAGAAAACATTTAATCTAGGCGTTTTTTACGAATGTGCAAAAATGGAAAACCTGCCGCAAAACGCGACGCTGTCACAATGCTTCACTGTGAAGACTGGTACAAACACACCAAAAGGCCCTCGAGGATTGTTTTAGAAATATCTTGTTGACATTTTTGTGCCCGATCAAACGCAGGTTAGACGCCCAAACGTATGCATAATGCCATGCACCTAAAATTGAACTATTTTACTCAGTCTGTTTCTGATCATTTGGCTCGTAAAAGTTGAAAACTGAAAAACTGAAGGCCTTTAGAGAGATCTAAAAAAATATATATATATACCTAGATCAAAAAAGGGGGGGAAACTATTATGTGGTTGAATATAGGCTGAGAAATAAGGTGTTTCATCCTTTTCTCTTTTTGGACTGATCATGTTAGTCAAAGCAGTGGACTCGAGTTTGGTACACTGGCTTGATGTTTCTGGAAAAAAGATTCTCTGAAAAAAAGTAAAAAATATATAGATTTAGGCTAAAGCAAAATTATTGTGTCCATCCCCGTCACAGAATCACAGAAGACCTTTAGCCATGCGGGGTTTTGTTTCCTCTCCGTCCGTCCATCCTCGCCACCGAAATCTATTGTTATGATAATACTATTGTGAATTTCACGCTGGATGTGCAATCTGTCGATCGTCCATATTTTAAAAGGTGAACACCGTATTTAAATTTAAGATCCATAGCATTTATTTTCTTCCCTTTTATTTCTTTTCTGAGCTTTGTTTGTCAGAGCTGACCTCGTCCTTATTTTACAATTGTACTTTCTTTTTTTTTCCCACAAACGTTGGTCTTCCTGTGAAAAAAAATCCAGATATAAAACAATCTGTAGATTCTCATATTTGACTGAATTTCCACAGAAGCTTAAATCTATATAGGTTTCTGTCTGCTCACTGTTGCGTGAAACAACCGCACTATTAGGTCATATCGGAATAGGAAAGTCATGAATATTAATTTTTTGTTATTATTTATTTTCTACCTGTGTTAGATTTGATGCACTGCCATTTTATTTTTGATTCTCTTGGTTGTCCTCGTTTATTTTATCGTATTTATGTAACTATAAGTATATAATATTGGTCAATTAAGACGTTGCTAAAGGATTTGGCCTTCGTTTGATACATCTGGTAATTGTTTATGAAAACCTGGGGGGAAAAAGGCGCGATAGTGTCGTAGAGGCCACTCTCAAAGACTACAAGTAATATATAGAGAGAGAAATAGAAATAAAAAAAAAATCAGTGACTAATCTGTTGTGTGTGGATGGCACGGTGGTGTGCATCGTGGCCTCACAGCGTGAATGTACTGGTGTTGAATCCACCGACCTGCTGGGGCCTTTTATGTGTGGTTTGCATGTTCACCTCATGTGTCCGTGGTTAACAACATGCGTGTTAGGTTAACGAGTGATTCTTAATTGATCGCAGGTGTGAATTGTTCTCTCTTTATCTGTTGGTTCTGAAACAGACTGGCGACCTGTCCAACGTGAAATCCGCCTCTCACCTTACCAGAGCTGGAATAGGCTCCAGCAAAATCGGATGCGCGGAAGGAAATGGATGTTGTCTTAGTGTCAACATGGATTGTCTGCAGTTTGTTCGTGACAGTATTTTATCATTTCACAACGTTAGTCCAGACATTGTCTGCTCCGTGTCTGTGTGTGTGTGTGTGTGTGTGAGAGAGAGAGAGAGAGAGAAAACGAATATGTGTAAAATGTTTCAATAATAGCAAATATAAAATGCTAATTGAAACTTTTGCAATGTTGCAATATGATGTTTGGAAGTGTTTCTGTTTGCTCATACACATTCATGTCTTTACTGACTTTAGTAAAAAGTGTTTGTATCTTATATAATGTAAGAGAGTAACCGGTAAGAACAAAGCATACAAGGGAAATATGTTTCCCTGATATTTTCAGATACATAGCCCATTTGAATGTAATCAAATTACCCTAACCTTAGACTTGTGTAATGACTCCAAGGCCTTCAAATGATCTTTTGTTATTACTGGTATTGCTTATCAATATAGATTTTCATTTGCATTGAATTTGCAAGTGTTTTTCATTATAACAGAGAAAGGCGGGCGAACACATTTGATGTCTGTCTCAGTGTGAGGAGAACATGTCCTGCATGTTTTTGAGCACAATCCACCTCAACAACAATCCTCATATAAAATGTTTTCTTAATAGAATAGAATAGAATATTTTTCCTCATCGGTTTGAATGTACATCAATTCAGCGCAGACGAAAGCAGAGCCACTCTCTGTGACTGCCACGGAGTTCATTTCCATAGATATAAGCGTAGAGTTGTAATATTTTACCAATATTAAAGCTGGTGTGACTGTACAATCAAAATTCACACTCATCCCATCTTTGGACTAAACACTCAAGTATGCACAGGCTGTAATGTTAAATGCGCCAAGCTTTCCATGCCCTCAGGTGTATGCCAGGGGTTTGTTGTTTTCACTGTAATATATAGTTAGCCCTTCCACCAATTTACCCTGTCACTACTAATGGGGCAATTAACCATTGTGATACCCCCCAGGCAGAAGGAACAGCAAAAGCTCCCCAACTCCAAACTTGTCTTTATGACATTTATATGACAAAATATGGGGGGAAGCTGGGGACCCATCTGACACCTTGGAGGGTCCTTAATGTCACTCCCTCACTTACCTCCGCCCCTCTTTGCCCCAGGGTATGGCACTGAGAAAGAAGTGTAATGCATCATGTATGGACAGGCTCGGGCCTCTTCCAAGAGAGAGGAAACTTTGTACTGAATCCAAAGGCTCAGTAGGACAACAGTGATTTAGTCCACTTTGTCCTGTACTGTGGGATTATAAACGTAAACTGCCTCATATGCGGACACACTTCCAGTCAACACACTTCAGCTTGACCTCACCTTTCACTCCTGCCTTTTTTGGTGTCTCTTTGTCTGCGCTCACATTCCCCCTGTCCTTCTTACATCCCCAAGGAGGCAATAACCTCACTAGCAAGAGCTTCCCCTTGAGCCGTTGTCATAGTAACTAGTAGGCTGGTCGACATGACAACCCCTACCATGGTCCAGAGATAGATGATAGGCCAGAAACGGGGAGGGAGAAGGCACATGGGAGATTTGCACCCCCCTACCCGCTTTAATTTGCTTTGCCTGATTTTGATTCAAAATGTTGTCATTTTTTTCTCTCTCTAAGGGTGAGGTGCAGCCAGCTTCAGCCTCCTTTCCAGTTGCGCAGGTATTTAATCACGGAAAACACTCTTGGTACGTGAACAACTTTGCTAAAAACAGTTACTTGATCAGATTCAATAAACTTGGATGGATATTGTTGGGAAAATAGTATTTTTTCAGCATTTCTTTAAAAACAAATATTTAGTTTGTTGCTACCAAATGTTACAGTAATAAAATAAGCCCTGCAATAAATCATTAGTTTCGTATCATTAAAACAGACCTGAAATATTTTAGTCATTTTTTCCCAGGGTAAATCAATATAGATGATTAATGCAACAACAAAAAAAGAAAGAAAAGAAATTAAAATAAGGATGGAGTGAGATTTCTTTGCAATTAAATTTAGTAGAATATCTAATCCCTAAGATTTCTTTCTAAGATTCCCTAAATGTACTTTTAATGCCCCAACACCAGCCGATGTGCCAACTTAAAACAAGTTAGGAATTACTACACTTCGCTTAGACAATGTTAACCTGGCTTTCAGTAGAAGAATTTTTGTGAAAAACAAAATTCAAAAATGTATTTTCCCAAATAATTATCTAATATTGCTAATGTGTAAGAAGCTATTAGTCACTTATAGTTAATTGAGTAGATTTGCACAAACTTATTTCACATTTTTCTATTTTCTACAGCTGTTTTGATAGTATATCAGTACAAGCAGCTAAAATGGAGGACTATGTGAGAAAAAAAGTCCTCTTTAGACACCCTAAGTGGAATGATGAATCCCAAACAGCATCGATAATGCTGACCCTCAGCTGACCCTGATCTCTGACCCCAGAGCAGAGGGTAGCCAGCAAAAGAGATTTTCCCATAGAGATCAATGAGTATCATTTTTTCCCCTTTTTGGCTATTAAATATTGTTATATATTTCAGACACATCAAATATATTGTAATTATCAAATACATATAATATTCATTATGATTATGTTACAACAAATTAAATCCAGTTAAATATTTAAGGAGAAAATATACAATAGAAGTCAGAGTCAACTGAATGGCAGATGTGTTAAAAAAAAACAAAAACATTTCAGCTTTCAGGCTTCATGGTTCCACCGGTGAGCCTTTGTCTTTTTCCAACTGAGTGCAGTCTGCAAATCAGTTTAGCCATTAGGTGCAATTTCTAACCATTTTTATATTTCTTACCTTACTGATATAAACGATTTTGGACAGCACACTTTCAGGTCAATGTTTGCCTCTGAAGCATTTGTATCAGTCTGCCTCCATTCACTTCAGCAGAGTGGCCAAAAACCCTGAGATGGTCATGTTCTTCCTGAGTTGTTGCGACATTTGTTGATGTCACAAACCTACACAGTTTCATTTGGTTCTTAGTATCGCTCCACTTTTATTCTTAATTTGACAGTTTCTTTTATGCTTTTGAATATGTGTGAGATCTGAGCTTTTTTCATTTTTTGTCCCACTGGCTTTGACAGATGGATTTCCCCTTGGGGATCAATAAAATGTATCATCTTATTCCATCTCATCTCACCTGATCTCATCTCATCACCATGTCGACCATGGCCTCAAAACAGACGGACATTAATAATATTAATGGCAGATGGAGGTCATGAGTATGCCTACAGGTAGCCAATATTTAGATTCATAGTTCTCAGCTGTCGGTAGAATAAACCTACAAATAGACGGATTTAAGTCCTGATCATTAAATTTCCAGTTCTCATTAAATAGCTCCGCTCTAAAATCTATCTGCAAAACTGAACAACACCGCCCCTCGATGGACGGACTTATAACTGAACGCTACCCGGCAAAACCAAACACACTGGGAAGCCTCTTCTCGGCCACCGTACGTTCGCGGAAATTGTCAAAACATTACTAAGCCAGTGAGTAGTGGTTTACCTTGATATATATTTCTCAATGGAAATATAAATTATGACCTATAATTATGTTTTCATGGCAGGAATTTGAGCATGGAAGACGAATGGGAAGAGGAGGTATGAAATGCCATGAATTTGCTAGTAGTTAGCATTCTATGTAGACCCTGAAGCTAACGCATTAGCTCAACTGCACATGAAGCTACAGAGCGCCTTGATAGCGTAACATTTCTAACTGGGGTTTAAGGGACAGTCATCATACCAGATAATTTGGCTTTTCTGTGTTTTTGTATTTGATAATTAACACGAACACATAAAGAAAAAATGACTCTCTGGGGACTTTGTCTTTCTAATGCACTTGCATGTTACTAAAGCATCAATAATTTTGTTCTGTTTAGGAGCAGATTGTTGTGGTGGAGCTCTCCGGTATAATAAATAATGACTTTCTGACCAAGAGCGGGGGCACATGCAAGATACTGGTGAGTTTGAAGCATTTTCTGTGTTGTATTGAGAAAGGAGAAGCCTATTGCTTTCAGTGTAGCTTCAGAAATCTAGTTTTGTCTTTTGTGTTTAAGGACATTGACAGCGACAGACCCATGATGCAAGTTGGACCGTATGTGTTTGCAGGAGAATATGAAGGTGAGAAATCTTGTAAAGTGAAAAAGATTCAAACTTCTTGTACCTGCTGTGTTTGCATCCTGTAATGATACTTATTCATGTTGACATCCTTTCTCAGTTCCAAATAGGCATTTCTAACCTGATATCCTGCCAGCAATTAACTATTACAGATAGTTTGGTCTGGAAATATAAGCCATTAATAGATGAGCATGTGAGTGGTGCTGGCTGAGTGTCAGTGAATTTTTTTTAATGGTTTTCTTGTTATCTTTACCTCTTTAAAGATGCTTTGGGAACTTGTGTACTGTTTGAGGAGACACTGGGAAAAGGTACAATTTAACTCTTTCAGTGGTTTTACTTAAGTGTTTTTTGTTTTGTTTTGTTTTTTGTTGTTGTTTTTGTATTTATTTAATTTTTTGTTTTTGTCGGCAGGAAAAGGAGTTAGTGGTCCCGATCTCAAGTACTTATGCCACACAGCGAAAAAACTGAAAATGCAACGAATCTTTCTCACAGAGAAGAAAGAGGGTGAAACAAGCACAGGTCAGCCTGTTTGCCTAAACGTAGTGCAGTGCAACATAGAGGATCTCTTCTAACATTGTTGAAACTCTACAATACTTTCAGGAGTTAATCAGCACAACCTGCAGTTTTATCTGCAACTTGATAAAGAATCAACTTTGGACAATGAAATGCTAAAAACACAAATATGGCTGTTTGTGTTTTCCCAGCAGAAGGCTGTGATGGTGGGGAACAGATGGCAACCTGTGAGTCCAGTCAAGGAGAAAATATTACCACATGTGACAAGACAGAAGAAGATGGGGACAATGCAGATTTGGATAACTCAGCAGTTGGCTGAGATATGGAGACTTTTCTGTGTCATAAGCTCTTATTGTGACATGAAACACTTGAATTTTTTTGGCTCTGAGGGACTGTGTAAGAAAAACAAACTCATGCCAGTTAAATAACACTTAAGTGCTAACAAGGAGACATGTTAGATTTACTGTTATTTTTACACAATATAATTATATATGTTGCCTCTTTTATACTGAACCTCTATGTTGGCAAACATCATGCATAATTTATTAAATATTTAATGCAAAACATGAATGTGGTTAATTTACTTCCAAATGGAAAACCAAATTTTTCATAAGTTATCTGTAATAATTCTCATCACATCTTTATAGGATGGACATGTATATACAGTTACTGAGCCAGACCCCCTCAGCTTAGAATTTACAATAATTAAAATTCCCGAGCAAAGGAAGACAAAACAAGCGGTATAAATGGCTATTCCTCCAATGAGCTACTTAAATATATATAAAAATAAAAAGTGTATACAACTTAAAATATAATGGCTTTCAAATTTTGATAAAACCTACTGTATTGGATGGCACTGGTTGGGAGAGTACTGTTGTCTCACAGCAAGAAGGTCCTATGTTTGAATCTTTCTGCCTGCCCAGGTACTGTGGTTTCCTCCCACCATCCAAAGTGTATATTAGGTGATCCTAAATGGCTGTAGGTTATAATACAACTTTAAATCTGTGTTGGCCTTGTGACACCCGTGACCTCTCCACGGAGTCCCTGGCCTCTGTTATAAACTGGGATATGCTCAAGCATTTCTTTTTGGCAACAATTTGCAAGGTTATAATTATGGTTAGAAAATTGTTTTTTTTTTTAAACAAATAAAAAAAATCAATTACTTGTGCTTGTTTATGTGGCTGTTTCTTTAATGCTTCTTAATATGTAACAACCAAGCTTCTGTTCTTTTTTGTAGCCTCTGTCTTTGACAGAGGAATTTCCCTTTGGGGATCGATAAAATGTAACAACATTTATATTATATAAAATATATATAAGTAATGTATTTATTCATTTATTTAAATAATAAGCGACATGTTTCGGAAAATGTGATGGTTTTGTAGCTTTTTTGACAAAAGCATTTATGAATGAAGTGTGTTTTGTCGCCTTTGAGGACGTGGCGGTTCTCGGCCAATCCAATCAACGATGCTCTCTTAAAGTGGACCAATAAACAAGCGACATCACATTCGGCTTCTTGTAACCTGATTGGTTGGTTGTTGTTCTAGCACAGGAAGTGCATGGGTGTGTTTCCGAGGGGCGGACGTAAGGCTGTAGCGACGAACTTTGCAGAAGAAACCGGTGAGTACTCAAGATAAATTTGATAAAATTTCTAAAGGAACACGGCAAAGTGTATTTCTTTTATAGGGACATAAAGTGGCCCATTATGATGGTGCCAACTTAGCTGCATTAAGCGCTTTAAAATGCAAGACTAATAAGGGGAAAAATTAGCGGTATCCTGGGTTAGCCAGTCTGCTATTAATGCCTCACCTTGGTATGAATGGTAACGGTATCTAATTAGAAATAACGGTCACAAACTGTTGCTTCTAACTTTAATACAAAAAAAAATGCAAGATTTAAATTGCCGAGATACAAAAATGATTATATTACCTGGCACGCTAAAGACAGTGTGTTCTTGTTTTGATCACGGGATGATAAAATTACCAAAAATTAGGATATATGGGAAAGCAACCCGGCAACTCGGTAAAACGGTTATTAGGTTTGTTTTTGCCAGGAAGACCTGCATCGGTCCTTTAGATATGTGAACAGGTAGCGTTTGAAGAGTTAACCTCTTAGGTTTGCTAAGAAGCTCAAAGTTGTGGATGTTTGGAGCAAAAAATCATGCAGCATGTTTTGAAGGAAAATCGGTACTCAACTCCAAGTTTATTAAGTATATCAAGCTTTACGCCGTGCGGTAAAAGACAATAACCGTATAATTAATCATTCCTTAAGAGCATAATGTTTTAGTTTGTAGCGTTACTGATGATTTACTTACAGGATTCGGTTTAACATGATGTGGACATCATATTCGTACCTCCATTAAAATGCATTAGGGGGAAGGGGGGAAAAATCTATAAGCAATTTTAAATTCAATCCGACTGTTATAACATTTTTTTTAGATTATTTTTTCATATGCCCCATTGACATGTTTTAATTTAATACTTTGTTTTGTGTGAATGACTGTGTTAACATGCTGGGACCTGTCGAGTAGATGATGGTAGAAACAATGTGTGGGACATCAGCTTCCAGAAAGCAGCAGTAGCACAAATAAGAGATTGCATAAGCTGTGAAAGATTAGCAATACTTATGGTATTTGGCTGCTCTTTGAGTCATACACTGGCAACCAGCAATGAATGAATGAAATCAAAAGACAGGATTAGTAATGACTGCATGCTTTCATGCCATGATAAATAAATGGATTTTAAATGGATTTCCCCCCCCCAAACTCCTGATCTAGACGGTGCTTGTACGTGCACAGGATGGAGCTGCGGCCACTCATCATGTGTTTTGCTCTCTGCGTGGTTTACGCCACCAGCAAACCAACAGACAAGAAGGACCGTGTTCACCACGATGAACCTCTCAGCAACCGAGAGCATGATGATACGGAGAACTTTGACTATGACCATGAAGCCTTTCTGGGACAGGAAGAGGCCAAGACCTTTGACCAGCTCACACCAGAAGAGAGCAAGGAGAGACTCGGGTAACAACAATGTCTTCTGCTTTTTTTAAAGTCAATGGGGATGTTTGCTACCTGAACACTTTGAGGAATTATGCAGATACAAATGAATCCTAAAATTGGTTCAAAAGTAATTCTTCTGGTAAATTTTGTTTTGGTCATGCTTATCTGTGATGACAAAACTTTAGGGGAAAAAATGAACCCTTTCTAATTTTTCTGCTGTTTCTTTCCAGCATGTTGGTCGAGCGTATAGATGAGGATAAAGATGGTTACGTGACTGTTGAGGAAATGAAGAAGTGGATCAAGCACGCACAGAAGAGGTGGATCTATGATGATGTGGATCGACAGTGGAAGAGTCATGACCTCAACGGGGATAACGTGGTGTCCTGGGAGGAGTACAAGAATGCCACTTATGGATACATTCTGGGTACACGGGCAGACAGTTTTCGTTTCTTATGTTTGCTTTATTTTTTATAGACAGTTGTACTTTGCCACTCTTGGACTCACACTGAAAAATGCTGTGTCTTCTGACTCGCAGATGATCCTGACCCTGAAGATGGCTTCAGCTACAGGCAGATGATGGCTCGTGATGAGAGGAGATTCAAAATGGCTGACCAGGACAATGACATGAAAGCTAACAAGGAGGAGTTTACAGCCTTCCTTCACCCTGAGGAGTATGACCACATGAAAGACATTGTAGTGCTGGTGAGAGACACATTCACAAAGGTGCTACATACTAGACCAACTGGATATCTTCCTTATCCTCTCTTACTATGTATGTTTTTTTGTGCTTGTTTTAGGAAACTATGGAAGACATTGACAAGAATGGAGATGGCTTAATTGATCTGGATGAGTACATAGGTGAGTTTCTGACAGCCTGTCAGGGTCATTATGTTTGTACCACAAGGTTTTTGGTGATTGGTGGAGGCAAATGAACACATATGTTAAGTTTTATTATATTTTATAGGCCAAGTTGCATTTTTAGCACTTGTTCTATCACTCAGCACTTGTTCATGTCTGTTTGTGGTCTAGGTGACATGTACAACCAGGAGGGAGACACCTCAGAACCTGAGTGGGTGAAGACTGAGAGGGAGCAGTTTACTGAATTCAGAGACAAAAACAAGGATGGGAAAATGGACAAGGAGGAGACCAGAGACTGGATCCTGCCCAGTGACTATGACCATGCTGAGGCTGAGGCCAAGCATCTGGTCTATGAGTCTGATGTAGACAAAGTGAGTACTGTAAAATGTCACAATGACTTCTTTCTTTCATTTTGTTTCTAATGTCTTTACGTATATCTGCACCATGTGTATTGGTAGAGAAAGTGAAAGTGGGCCCATCCCGCACTGGTTGTGAAACCTTTGTTTTAAGTTTTTTAATTAGTAGCAAAATTAACTAAGTAAATGTGATGGCAAACACTGGTATCAGCTGATATGGACCAGTCAGCAGAATCATGATCAGCTCATACCAGTATTTAGAAAATAAATGTGTCTGTATCTGTAATAAAAACTCAATTCTAGGCCTTTGAAATGGCTTGAAAGGCATCCATTGTGTTAGTTCAAACATACAGGACAAACCGAATGCCTAAAGCAGATGTTTTTTTTGTGTGTCTTTTGTCAGGATGGCCGTCTCACCAAAGCCGAAATTGTGGATAAGTATGACCTGTTCGTGGGCAGCCAGGCGACCGACTTCGGGGAGGCACTGACTCGACACGATGAGTTCTAAAGTCCGCCTGCCTCCAAAGACTGTGTGCTCTTCTTGTGTGCCACCTTTTAGCTGTGGAGTGTTTTTTAAACAAGATGAGCTTGCCTAATCGAGCACCACAGACAATAATTTATTTGATTTCTTGAATGTGTCGCATTGCACACACACACTAACATTCTAAGTAACTTGCACACCATCAGCCAGTGTGAGCTCATGTTAAGCGATGCCTCAGATTGGGATATATAATGCCGGCCTTTGCTCTGCTTCTATACACTACTGTTTGTTTTTTTTTTTGCCCATGTTAGGTAAAGGACAAATATTGTTAATCTGATATTATTTTCTTCGAGAAGACAATTTCATGGTATAGCCTTGATTTGTTGCAAAATGCTTCGTGGAACAGAGTTTTAGTTTGTAGCCTACAGAACAGCTTGTCACAGCATGTCATTCTGTAATGCATTAGACTGAAACATAAAGCAGAATTTATACCATTGCTCTGTAATTGGGCTCAAACTAAACTTTACTTATTACGTTATTTTTCATTTATTCATATTATTGTGATGCTGGAGTAACAGCTGTTTGTAACAAGGAGGTATATGTTGAATTCCAGTGGCAATTAAGACCATTTGGTCGAGTGCAATACAGTATCATCAGTTGGACCAGGCTGCGTTTGCCAAGCTGGGCCTAAACCTTCCCCGTTAACAAAATCTGCACATCCCAACCGAGGTGCTTCGTGTTAGCTGAAGGAATACAGATGAATTTAGGGACTGATGGATGCTTCGTCCTCAATGCTGCCTCCTTTCTATCTCATCACCTCATTAGTGTGAGTGCGTGTGCGTGCATGTGAATCCGTGTGTACATATTTACTTGTATTCTTGATGACTTGTTTTTTTCTTTTCTTTTATTGTTACAATTTGTTTGATTCAGCTCAACTAATTTTGTGTGCCAACCAAAATCTTTGTCCTGTTTTGTAAGCAATTTGGTTTAGTAAAAAATGACCCCTCTTTCAACATTTTTCCCAGATATGTTTGTACTATCACTACTAGCATTTATAACCACTGTTAATAATTTTTATTGTATTATATATGACTTTTTGTTTTTTACAAGCTCACTGCAGCAACAGCCTTTCACTAGTGACTTTACTGTAAATAAGTTGTTCTGCAAACTGAGCACTCTAACAATCAGGTCCAGTTTTTTGTGATTGAGAACAAAGTCTCAATAAAAAGTAAAGTAAATAAAAAAGGAGTGTTTTGGCTGCTTTATTCTCGTGTTGATGTAGCTGTCGGAAGCTTTCCACTGTATTAAACAGCTGTTCTCTGGAAAGCTAAACATACCAATTGCTCAGTTGCTGTCTTCTGTGAACTTTACATTCCTAATAAATAATCTTATTAAACATTTCATCATATTAAGTGGAAGCTGAAAAATATCAGCGTTTGTATTAACAGTGAAGAAAATCCCAGAATGTTGACCTGCTTATTGTCTTCCTCCCACCTTCTTATTCAGACAAATGATTTCCCTTCTGAGCTCACCATAATACTAATGTTTGTGTTTTTCTATACAAAAGTATCAGAACTGAGCTGAATGCACGCAGAATTTAACGACTGACAAAGTCAAACTATTCAGAATAGGGCATGATGAACATTAACACTTTATTCAGTTGCTCTTTTCTTTTGAGGTCTGCGTGATCTTCGCATTCACTTACCTGATGCTATTCGTGAGGGGCCTTACCCTTGAAGGTTATATAGAAAAATGATTTGTTTTTTATCCTACATTGATGTAGAAAAATGTAAAAAAAACAGGACTTATCTGCAGAATATTCAAGACTCAGTGCTGGCCTGCAACGTTGACAAGCTTAGTAATAGAAGAATCAGTGTGCACAACCTTAACGACCCATAACAACAAAAACTGAAACCATATCTTCAGACACGCCATGCTGAGAGTTAAACTATGGCCAGTTCGGACCTGTCTTTGTTTCTGAAGCAGCCTAATAGCATGAGGCTGCCACCAGCATTTTTCACTGTAGAGAGTGCATCAACCAGGTTATGAGCGTTTGCCCGACGCTGTGCTTGCAATTCTGTTTAGTTTTGTCCTGTCTTATCAGAAAAAGCAAGCAAGTCCTTAAAATACTGTTTGGCAAATTCAAAGCTTGCTTTCTGTGCTCGGGTAGCTTCTGTATTTTAAAGAGGATTCAGTTTAGCCAACTGATAGCTAACGTTAGAAAGAGTCCCCATGGTTGTAGAATTTGTTTCCTTTTTATTTTTCTATATCACAGTTTATAAAGCCATTTTCCTACCAGGAAATAGTTTCTCCTGTTCTGTGGCTTGATAAAGATCCACAGAAGTTCCTTGGCTTGTTTCCCCCTGAGATGCAGCATATGTGTAGTGGAGGTGGAGCCTTTACGAGTAGATGAACAGATTGGGTACTGATGGTGCTGGGTGTTTAAAATACTGAGAGATTAAAACTTCTGATTTGTCCATGCCTGCTGCAACATGGGTTTTTTTTTGTTTTTTGTTCTCTTTCTCTGTTCTCTTTGATTTCAAGCTGATGTTCTGTGATGAATGTACACATATTTTATACTAATCTTATGTTGTAAGTTATATTCATAAGTGTAAATCTCTTTTCATCATAATTCATGATACCGTGGAACCTAGTATGCACAGCTAAGTGGCTTTTTAAAGCTGTGGCTTTGCTTTTCACTGTGACTTTAAATGTAGATTTTGTACTCGTGTGATGTGACGGCAGCTGCTGGGATTTGAACAGCTGCAAAAAGACGTCACTGACTGGAATGTGGTTAGAAAATCAGACATTTTGCTGTGATTATCCCTTTGAACATTCTCAAGCATCTGTTGTGCTTGTGTCCACAACATGCAGCTGCATTTATCCCTGTGGATTTAAATGTTAAAGCATTATATAGTCCTCTGATATTACAGCGTGTGTTTTGCTGATTAACAGTGCGCCCACAGCAACACCACCGACCCCCCATATTCAGTCTGAATGGCATTTTAGCAGCACTTTTGTGTACATTTTCCTTTTTGAAATATTTGACAAAGGACCAAAGATATTAATGATGAGCTTGTATAGTTGGTTCGGTTGGTATTGTGGAATATTTGGAAAACAAAATCTCAGTTTATGCATATATTTGTTTTAAAACAGTGTGTTCTTTATTTGTATTGCATTTTCATGGTATTCTTATTATCTTATTTAGACTATAACTACTGTATGTGTTATGAATAGATCAGCATGGTGTATTTCATCCTACATGTTACACATTACATGTTGTTTTACATATACACCAATAAGCCACAACTTTAAAACCGTGTGTCAAAATATCATGGAAGTTCCTCTTGTGTTACTAAAACACTAGTCAGAAAAATTGACTCTAGTATCTTCCATACTTCAAGGATGCTTAGTAAGATTATTATGCGAAGAGGCCAAGTCATTAACCTAGCATCTTTGTCATGTTTGTGGGAGCTCTGTGCCACTGTTGCCGGGAGTGCCATCTCACTGGGTAGTTTTCCTTAATCTGGAACTATGCAACCATTTGGGTGAGTGGCACAGGTCAAAGCAACAGGACTTAGGATTTCCAAGTAGAACATTTGAACTATGGTTTTAATTTTGTAGCTTATTAGTGCAAACACATGCAAGCTTTTTTTTGATTTGGCCCTTCATGTGTGCTGTACCCAGTCTTCATTTATGCCTTCAGAGGAGCAGAGCCAGACTGTAGTGCTTCTTTCTTTCTCCATGGTTTCTTCATCTTCGCCTTACCTGCTTCATCTTCTGTCGCCCGCCCAGTCACTCTCAGTGCCTGCGATATCATAGTGACATCACTTACTAAATGTGATAAAAATGGGATTACACCGAGCCATCACTCTCAGCAGCTCTTCTTCGTCTGACTCTAACTCACCCTCACTGTTCTTGTCTGCATCTTCATCTCCCAGAAAACCATTATCATCCTCCCCCACCCCTCGGTCATCTTGGGTGTTTCCAGAGTTTGCCGATGCCCTTCTTTCCTCAGGATGACTTTTGCCGTCTGCCGTCCTGTCTCCTCGCTCTGATTCTATTTCATCCAGCGACGTGGAGGGTTGGTGCACCTCTATGCTCACAGCTGCCGCCGTTCGCTCTGGTGTTTCTGGTGGCGTCTCAGTGGGAGAGATATCTATATGTACCAACGTGGCTTTCAAAGGGACATCCTCTGGTGTGGGTGGGGGTGTGCTTGTCTCCCTGGGGATGGATGTGGACAATAAAGGTGAATATGAGGGCGTCTTCACACGAGATTTGCAAAAGGGTTTGTCAATTTCTGCTGAAGCGATTCGGGTACGACTGAATGGAATACTGGATTGAGAGGAGGGGCTAGTGGTTGGGTCAACAAGATCATCGTTGGAGCCTGTTTGCATATCCGGACATGTTACAGGTGGAGTTGTATCAGCATCATGGGTTTCAGGGCTTGGGCTGATGTTAGATTGTTCCTCAGTAGACTCCAGGTTTGATTCTGGTGGGATACTGGGGGTTTCTTTGGGGGGAGCAGCACCCTGAGTTTTATCTGTTGGGCTCACATTTGCAGGGGCTGTAAAAGTGGGCGAAATGCAAGAAATGTTGGCTGGTGTAGAAGCATTATTGTTGAAGGTTACAGTTTCAGTGGGGATGGAGCTGGTGTCAGGTAAATATGAATCTGTGGGTGGGGTGGGTTCTTGGCAGGGGGTACATCCTTGTTGGGTGTAGATTCCTGGGTTTTCAGTAAAGCTGAAGGAAGGATTGTACATTCCAAATTCTTCATTGCTGTAAGGTACTTCCTCCATTTGTGGCATAGTATTATGATGACTCATCTGAGGAGTGATCACATTCATCAGATCAACATACAGAGGAATAAAGGTACTCTACTCTACTCTACTCTTTTTTCTTTTTCTTTTTTACCACAGTCTTCGTTTGCTGTTATTCTCTAATAGGAAGTTTGAGTTAAATCTGCAGTTTAAGGCCATGAGATGGGGTTGGAAATTTTGGAACTAGTGAGGAAGTTGTATCCTCTATTTAGATGAATTGTATTATTTAGTTGAGTTTTGTAAAACTTTATAATTTACTTTAAGCAGAATTAGAAGAGTTCAGATGTAAAAGTGTAATTAAATCCCTTAGTTAGTTTTGGATATGAGGTAAATATGCTATAAAAATAACATTGAAAGGACAAGCAGTTTTTCTTAAGGGAAAAAATTATAGTGAGGATACTGGTAACTCAAAAACAACACCATACAAAACAAACAAACAAAAAAGAAAACAGGCCACTCACCAGCTGGAACCACCGTAAGCTCTGTGGGAGTAAATGCAAGAATATTTTGGATTACATTCAGACAAATAAAACAATGTTGATTGCAATTATTTTAGTCATAAATGATCTTACGACATTGGGATGTTTGCCCTGTGCTACACAGCCTCTCTCCAGTGGGCCTCTCTTTCCCTTCTGTTTCTTCTTCAGCCACATCAGTATAGACAGGACACATCCGATTACAGTCATAAACAGCATGCTCAGAAACAGCGCTTTACCCACTGTGCAGCCAATCACGTGATCATCTCGCAGTGGACCATAAGGGACTGAGGCGAACAAAGTCAAACATGCAGAGCCTGTTTTAGTCTATAGGATTACTAGCAATCAGCAGTGTATACAACTGTGCAGGTGGGTCACCTTACTTGGTTGCCCTTCAGGTAACACCTCCACCACTACAGTAGCAAACGTAGCATCACCTGACTCCTGATCTACAGCCATAACCTGCAAAGTATTTTAAAGACATCATTATCCCATTTACACACATCTATTATGAGATTATTGTGAAAGACAGAGGGCAAGAGCAACACAGTAAACTTGAATCAAATAAACCCAATATAAACTCAGCTATGTTATTGGTAACTACAGGGAGACACTGGCTGTAATATTTTAGCCAATCGAGTTTACATTAAAAAGTGCCAAATGTAAGCATCACAATGTAAGGTAGCTTGTAAAGTTTTGAGGTAGCGGGTTTTAACCGAGGCTCACCTCCAGAACATATTGCTGTTCTGGTTTGAGTTCGCTGGTCTTGGCTATCAGGAGCCCCTCCTGTGTGACTTGATAGATGTCTGTGTGATTGGATGTGAGATTGAAGGTGAAGTAGATCATGGGATTGAAACCCTGTGAGTTTTTGTAGAAAAAAAGGTGACGCATTACAGACTACACTGACCATCTTAGCAGCATGGTTTTATCTGTTCATATCCCAGTACATACTTGGTTAAAATCTTGGTCGTGTACATGTAGCACAAGTGCTTTGCTGCCATAAGTATTGACCAGAGAGGCTGGACTTTTTCCTGCCACTACAAAGCCACGATATTCAGCCTTGTCAAACTTTGGAGAAAACTGGTTCACTGCCAGAATTCGGACCAACACTGTAGCAACAGAATACTTCCTGGGGTCATTATCCTGATATGCCTGGGTGAATGACATAGAGACAAAAAGCCACAGTAATGAGATTGGTACTAAAGCAGACATCATATATTTTAAACCTGCCACTTACAGTGTGTTTTAGCCTTACCATGACCTGAAGACGCAGCAGTGGAGTTATGAGCCTGTCTCTCACCCCTCGAGTGAGCCTCATGTCACCTGTCAGCCGGTCCATTGTGAAATGTTCATCATCCTCTCCTGCAACCAAGAAAAACCCATTTACAAACACAGAACATTTTTAAATATTGATTTGTAATGCTGGTTATCTTACCCGACAGAATGGCGTAACTCAATGGAGAGTTGAGGCCTCTGTCTCCATCCACTGCATGAATGGGACCAGGAGAAAAGTCCAGAGAAATGTCCTGCAACATTTATACACATTTGTTCAAATCAGCGTCACTAAAATAACAACACAGCCACTGGATCTGAATGTTGTTTGAACTGGAACAGGAAATTACAAAAATGCCAGACAGCATCTAAAAAAATTGATACAATCTTAATTAAAAGTAAAGAAAATTAGAAATTACATAGAAGAGTTTTTTATTTATTTATTTTTTGTTGATTTTTAAAGAATATAAACCTCAGAGGATCATTTTGGGTGTTTTGATCTGCTCAAACAAACATTTTGGCCTTTGTCTGCTTTAAGTTTACCAAGCTCTGAGCGACTGATAGCCATGTGTGTAGCTCTGATGATACGTGTGTGCCATCTGTGAGGGAGGGTTTAGCGCCTGACCTCTTCCCCCTCAGTGACGTTGACCGTGTACACAGGGCTGGTGCAGATTTGATTAGTCTCCTCCTGGAAAAGCCACGTGCAGGGCAGGAACTGTGGGTATTGGTCATCTCCATCTTGGACAGTGATGGTGATACTGGTGCTGATATTGTAGTGCTCAGCAGTGTTCATTTCCTGAAATAAAGACAAGACCCTGGTCATGAGGTATGACGTGCAGTGAAGCTTTTCTTATAGTCTTACAATCAGGAGAACCAGTGAATCAAATATTGAATATATTTTTTATTTTATTTTTTGGATAAACAAACAACCTAGTAACATATGTTTATACTTTTGTTTATACACAATTACTCACGTGATTAGAATCAAAGAAATATAAAATAAATAAATGTACATACCGAGGCATAGATGGTGACAGTAAGCACAGTTTTGGTCTCATAGTCTAGAGGCTTGGACAGAACCACCTCTCCACTGTTCGGTAGATCAATTTTGAAATAATCTGCATCAGGCTATGGAATACACACAAATACATGTTGGTAAATTGTTTATTTATGTTTCCAATTTTTATTTAAAGGTAGAAAAATACAACTTACAGATGCCTGGTCAATTGAGTAAATGATTTTGTCATTATCGGCGTCCGAGGCCTGGACAGTAAATACCACAGTATTCACCGCAGTCAGCTTGAAAACACAGACAGACAACCAGAGAAGCACTTGAAGCAGCAGGAGTGGATTTTTTTTATTTCAATAAACATATGCAGAGATTTGCATGCGTGTATTTTTGAAAGCACTATACCTCACTGATAATAAGAGCCTGGACTGTGTTTTCTGCAAACACAGGTGAATTATCATTCTCATTAAGAATCTTCACCAGGACGCTGTAAACACTCTACAATAACAACACAAACACACACGTATATTCAGATTTGAATCTGGAATTACACAAAGAGGAAATATGAGTAAAATGATGGGAGAAAGTGTACCACAAGGAGGCCGTCCTCATGACATGTCAGTTCAGCTATTAGGATGGGACCCAGTGCCTAAAAGATGTAAAACAAGAGGCAAAAGGCAGAGCTTTTCATTCAGTGATATGATAAAATTGTTAAACAAAGCTGTCAAAACCACACACTTCAAATGGAGTCCTTTCCAAAATCAGAAACTTTGTAACCAGAGTCCATCAAAGATACTCATCGAGAAAAATAAAATCAGACTTAATGACCTTTTTCAGCTTGCTGTGACATAATAATAAGAACTATGCTGTTAGCCTGGAAGCTAAGCAGGGTTCTCCCTGGTTAGTACTTCTGTTGATGTTCAGGGTTATTTTTCAAAATCTTAATTGAGGCCATTTTTATTTATTCAGTAAACAGGACATAGGAGTCACGTGAGCACTCGATACCTGTCTACTAACATGAAATATTAATTTTGTAGAAAGCATTTTAAATTAATTTATAAGAATAGACTTTTTGAAAGCATAGTTTTTTAAATTGATTTGTATTGAGTTTTTGAGTCGGGTCCGTCTATTCTATAATGATTTATAATATTTATGCAGTTTATTGTATTTGTTGTACCTGCTGAAACTTTCACTGCAGCAATTAAATATTTAAAATAAACATGTTGATATAGATATGTGTAGATTTATGCACTGAACACTTTGTTAGGTACTGCCTGTTAACGCAAACTAATTAGCAAACCACATCAGAATGGGAACAAAGTTGATTTAATATATTTTGAACACAGCATGTTTCCCTGTGCCAGATAGACCAGTCCGGGATCAACATTAAACAAGAAGAATGACGACAATAGTGTTACAGGAGATTTACATCGTAGATGTACAATCAACAAATCTGCAACAACTATGTGATGCTATCATGTTGCTATGGACCGTGGAATGTTTCAAGACCTTTTTGAATTATGCAATGAAATAAAGCAGCTGTGAAGTTAAAAAAAAAAAAAAAAAAAAAAAGCAAGAAGGGGGTCCAACCCAGTATTGGCATGGTGTATTCAACAAAGTGGCTGGTGAGTGTATTTGTTTACAGCTCAACCCATTTCTTCCTGTTTATCAAATTCAGAGTTGTATTGTATTATATGTATTATAAATATTATAGCTCCTTTTTTCTGAAGTCGTTTATCTCATTGTTTCTTTTAAAATGAGTGATCAGCACATCACACACACACATCAAGAAAGTCTTGATGTGTGTGTGTGAGAGAGAGGGAGATAATCTAGTTGACCCGTTAACAGTTGTCATGATGTAAGAGGATGACAGCAAGAGAGGTTGGGTTTGGTCCAAGAATGAGATAGTGAGGTTCAACATGTGTTTGTTCCAAATGCAACCTCCTTATTGTGATTTAAGGCTGTTACACAAAGACTAAATGAAATGCATAAATTACACACCTAAATATTTCTGGCTTGCTAACTAGTCGGCTCAGTTATCAGTGCCATTACCTCTCTGTCAAGGACCCGGTCAGCTGACGCGTTGAGCCGGATGTTTCTTTCATCCAAGAAAAACCAGTGAGCATCCTTTCCTTTCAGACTCCACTGCACTCCCTCCATTGTGGTGTCAGCCATTAACTCAGCAACAATCTCTCCCCAAACCGTGTTTTCTTTGATTGCTGCAGATACATTTTGACCGTCCAAACATCCACCCCAGCCTGACATTCCTGTGCCAAATACAAACACACACTTGAACACATAGACGGTGGGGTTAAAGCTTCATTAAGTGTGACCTATAACTTAAGCTTTTGGCTTGACTGTGAGCTGGTTGCACCTGTGACTGTGCGAAAATACAAGAGAACCAGAAGCAAGCAGACTGGAGCCCTGGCAGTTGGTCCAGTGAGGGCCATTCCTGGGTTAGGTCTCAGGAGCCAGTTCTGCCTGAGTCAAGGCAGAGAAGCAGTTAGCTAAACATAGACATTGTTATTAGTGTGCCACATTCAATTATTCTCTGGTTTGATTTCCTGGTTTGATGTCATCTTTAGGTTAAGAGTGTGACATGACACCAAACACAAATACACTCTACTCTGCCTAAATATACCAATTAAGTTTATTAAATTGGGTTTCAGTTTGGTTTTCTTCAATCAGAAAGCGCAGACTGATGTCTGTGCTTTCAGTCAGTCATAATAACCTACTATTTCTCTTAGCTCCATGTTTCTCTAATATGCTTTCCTTACTTTTATTCCCAGTTCATCTGCAGATGAATAATCTCAACTCTACTCTGTCAGTGCTGGTAACACTCACATGCCTCCTGTATCAGGGGTCTTCTAAAGAATGCATTTTTATTATTCTTCAGTGTTCTCATTACATTGTCTTATATCAGAAACACTAACAACTCCCAATATTTTATTAGACTTAAGGAATAACTGGATTTTTTTTTAGCAGCATCTCTGCCTTAAAAATGTAAGTTTAGGCATTTAACCTAGTTTACTATAATAGTTTGGATGTGGGTTTGTGATTCTCTTGAGTAACTGTATGGATTTATGAGCACATCCCACTAAACTATACCGCTTATATGAAGTAAAATAAACACACAAAAGCCTGCCTTTACACACTCATCTGAACAGAGTTTGTCCTATAGATCAAGGCTGATCAGCCATCAACACTGTTTTCTAAACTTCGGCTGACTGACCTGTTGTTGTCAAATCCTGTGAAGCTAGTAGGTCAGTCTGTATATCCTCCTGACTTCTGATGGACGTGGCATGTCTGAGTCTCAAAACCCCAAAAATCCACCAAACATGGTTCAGAAAGACGGACTGACGCTTTCAGAAATTAAAATAAAGTGACAGCAACAGGTAAAACACACACACATACACACACATTGACACCACCCTCCCCACATACATTAAAAAGCAGACAGCAGCTTATGTGCGTCCGGGGATAAATGCCAGCTCAGAGGCTAAAGGCTGAGGGCGTGGCTTACCTGGCCAAAGAGGAAAACTCCAAAGAAATTGGAGATGACAGGAACCTGACAATGAGGTCAGTGACTGGGGTCACAAGTGAATTCAAGAGATTTGTATGATCCTCTGAGAATGAGACTCTTGAGCTTTATAGACATTGTGTCTGGCAAACCCAACTGTCAGTTTGTTCCTGTATTACAGAGCACAACAACAACATACTTGTTTAGTACATGTTAATAGAAATAAGAGCAATTTAGTACATTTAGTACATTAGGTTTAAGATGGTCATACATAGGTGTGTACATTTCAAGCTGTGAGATAGGTTAGAACTAAAAGATTCAAAACATTTTCTTTGGCAATACAGCTTGTCCCTGCTGGATTTGTTCAATTAGCAATTAATGTGTGACAGCTAATAGACCCTGACAAGGGATTAGCTGTTCATCTTCTGAAGATTAACCCACATGTCTTTACACACTGGTTTCAGCACAGCCATGCAAAAAACAAACAAACAAACAAAAAAAGCAAACAAAACAAAACATAAAAAAAACCCAAAAATACCCACC
>VUQR01009964.1:0-14291 GCA_015108515.1 Hemichromis elongatus | reverse complement strand
TTAACCCCTTATACTGGAAAATTAGTGGCCCCACTGCATCTTAGTGTGATGATAAGGGATGCTGTCTGAGTTCCTACATAAAGTCAGTTGGAAGTAAGTCCTGTTTCACTTACTATGAGCAGTCTGTGTCACAGCACAGGCGTCAAACTACACCCCATATGTTGTAGTGTTTGATGAGGACAGACTATAAAACCAGGCTTTCTTACAGGTGGTATACAATGCTAGAAAACTGCTGGAAAATGGTGGTTTGGTGTCCCTGGATTGAGGGAGGGTTGTTTTCACAAGTGAGGGAGCTCTGGTATCTTGGGATCTTATTACTGGGTGATGGGAAGGTGGAGTGTGAGGTATACAAGCTGATTAGTGCAAGATGAAGAGATATCTGGGCCAAAAGCCAAAGCTTTCAATTCAACAGTCCATCTACATTACAACCTTCACCTATGGTATTGAGACTTAGTAATGACTGGAAGCATAAGGTCATTATTACAAACAGCTGAGGGCGCCAGTTTAGTTCACTGGGATGAGCGGGTGACCATACACCATGCAGCGGAGAGTGGCTGGCTTGGGTTTGAGTCCAGCCTGCAGCCCTTCCCAGTGTGTCTTCCCCTGTCAAGGTGGCTTAGGCATCTGGTGCCCCATGATGCCTCCTGCGTGCTTCGTTAAAGGTTTTCAAAGAATGCCTAGCTGAAAGGAAACTCCAAGACAGATCCAGAACCAACTGAATGAGATATTAAACTGGTCTGGGACCATCCCTGGATGCCCCAGAAGGAAGTGGAAAGTCTGGAAGAAGGATGTCTGAAATACCGTGTAATGTGATGTATATCTAAAATGTAATGTGTGATTACATTCGTACCACCTTTACATAAATTATGTTTTTTTTTCCTCTGGTATCCGTTTTAGGAATATATTTCTTCCACCTTCGAAATTTAAACTATAAATAACACTGGTAATGAAACAATTAAATTAGGCATGATATGTAATCTTAATATGGCTATAATACAAAAAATAATAATAATAATAATAATAACACAGATTAATACAGAATAAATTGGGCACAAAATGTAAATTTTGCATGCAGGTATTTTAAGTTTTGCTAAATGACCATTTGCAGCGTCTCACTAGATAGGAAACAACACAGGACCCAAACCAGGAATAGACACTCTGAACAGAGTAAGGTGGAGATGGGGAGGAGGTAGTTTGCATGACTGAGAGTCTGACTTTTAAAGAATTGCGAACAGAGACTGATTGGCTTATCAGGAAAGAAGAATATTTGATCAGAGTGATGAGAGAATTGAGTTTGACAGCGTAGCAAAGCAGAAGTGACAATATGAACAGAACAACAGGAAGAACTCAAACACCCAGGAACACTGGCAGACCAGAAAAAAATATACCTTAATAAACTTGTGTAAAAACTTCAAATGGGTTAAAAAAAATTTTTAAAAAACACCTTTGTATAGTTTTCTTTGTTGTCTCAGTTCTACATTTATGAATCCAGGACTACAATCAAAGCATACTCAAGTTGGAAGCCCCAGTGCCTTTAATCCTCTGTAACTGCACCCTGCTTCCCTCACCAAAGAGAAACTGGACACAGAAAATCATTTTTCTACCGCTTAGCTCATCTGCAAAGACTCACATTTGGCTCACAGCTTTTCACAATTTGCTCATGGGGAGTGTGAATTAGCGAAACAGAGAGACAGAAAGAGTAACAGAGAACATAACACATCAACAGCTGGTCACAAAAACAGGACAGCACGGCAACATTTAATGTCGCAGCAAGGTTTTTATTTCAAACAAAGGACATTTCTGCGTTTCTGTGAAGGATTTACTAACTCTCCATCAGCTCAGTGGGTAATTTGCTGATCCCAGCCTAAAATGTACTGTTCCATTATGAAAACAGTGAGTGAGTGCTTTCTTAACTTTCAAGTGACCAGCTGTGAAACTGTGCTACACGGATAATGATAATTCATATTCTGCCTTGATTTAACTTGACTTATAATCATTTTCTTCATAATTAAACTTCTTTGACACATTTTTTCCTGCGTTGGCAAACACAAGCTTGTTTTGGGATTTTTTTTCTCAGGACGATGCTGCAATTTTGTATTCACCCTATTGTATCAACACAGTGCCTTCATTCAGTGAGCGGGGTACCATGTTATCAATGCTGCTAATAGCAGTCTGAATGCAGCTTTATGCAGTTAACTATGCCGTGGGTTGTGATATCTATTTAAGCCAAAGAATTACTCCTGGAATTTAAAAATTCCTGGGAAAAATCCAGAGGACATTTCAAACACAACAATGCCACACTGGATGCCAGGTAAAAACAGGAAACAAAGGCCAAGTTGCACAGGGTCATTAAAAATGGACAATAACAGTTTTAAAGAGCATCTAATTAATTTGATCAATATCGCTGTCAAGACCAACATTCAGGCTTAAGGCAATGTTGGTGTGTCGGGTGGATTTTTGCGACAGTGAGGCACATACAGTTTCTAACTGAGGATTATTTAAACGTATACCCTTACTATGGCTGACATGTCCCTTTTTTAATTTTTACTTCTAGCAGAATAATTCAGCAGCGCAGTCAAAAAGTTCAAATTACAGTATGTTAGGATTCTTTCTTAAAGGTGGCCATATGTTTAAATGACTAAATACTGCCGCAAAAGTCACCAAATTGCAATCAAATAAAGAACCTTTGGGTTTGAGTTTTGTATTATACACTTGTCGCTGGAAAAGAATTAAGGCAATTAAAGCAACAAGAGATTCAACCTAATACTAGCAAGATATAACTCTTAAAGTATATTTTAAGGATAAATAATACAAAGACACTGAGGGGTGTACCGTCAGGGAATATATAAAACAATCCAACCTTGATTAAACAGTTTATTATTGTATTTTCTTTTGTAAATGATCATGGTGCAAAGAAAAGGATGTTTTTGCTTGGATATCTTCTGTTTGCAATGTGGAAACGCCCAAGGCCACAAAAGAACAATGTAGCTGAATTCAAATCTTGCAGATATTTAAGCATCAAGAGAAAAATATAAAGAGAGAAAACTCAAAATCCAAGTAACAACGTGTTGAGATGTTCAGCACTGACCAAGGTAAAAAAAAAAAAAAAATAGTCTTTTGTGTATTCTTTTTTTTGGAAGCGTATTAGCTTAGCTCAGCATTGCTTCTGGGATGAAATAGAGAATTTCCTATAGTGCCAACCCAATGCACAACTGCCCTATGGACAAACATAGAAAATTTAAAAAAAAATAATTTGTAGAAATGGAAAATGCTAGAAAAGAAAAATCTTTTTTTCGACATAAAAAATGCCTCTTAAGCCAAAAAAGGTATTTTCATGTTGTCTATTTAAAACTAATATGACAGAAGTATGTAAATGATTGACTAGTGACTGTGAAGTGATTGCTGCAACACCAGATAATGTTCTGCATGTCCTACATTAATGAACACAGATGTAAATTCATTAAACTAGTCTATTAGATCAAGATCTCAATGAAATCTGCAGACCTCTGGAACAAACTTAGCAGATATATAAAGATATATATGCAGATTTGACATTTTAAAATCATAAGCAATGTATGGGAGAATAAGTCTTGGGTTTATTAAGCATGTTTCAGTTTTGACTTTGCTCTTTAGGACATTAAAAATAGAAATGCAAAACAACTTGCAGAAGAACTAAAGTCCTTCTCTGGTAACCTAGAGAGATATGGTCCTTGTCCTTGAGATATTTCATGTGTGTGTGTCTATTTGCGTGAACTATAAAAAGACTAAGGATGGACTAAAACTATATGTTGATAGAGTGTTGTGCAGAGAGAAATTAAAAATCAATGTGTCCTCCTTTCATCTGAGCCATTCTTCTTTTTAATCACAAACAGCGGTGACTGTTGACCTCCACAGATTCTTCATCATGAGATGTCAAGTGTGAGTAAGTCTGAAGAAACACTGGTTTGACCTTGACGATTTTTTTTTTATCCAAGCATAAATGAAAGTAGCCATTAGCTGGAAATTCTACATAAATCTCTATTGAAAGGAAACCATAAAAATAATCAAGTTTCCTCCTCACAGGTTTCAACCCAGCAGATTTATACACCTGTTCCTTTTCATTTTAGAATGACCATTTCAAGGACAATTATATAAAAATGGATTACAACTTTCTTGTCTGCAGTTTTATAATACGGAGGATTTGGGTTGCTCTTTTAGCAAAGTGGAACTTTTCTGACAAAGCTGTATGATAGTAGAGACACTTGGAGAATAAAGATAAAGCCAACTCTATAAAAAAAAAAAAAAGACCAGCAAAGTGATTTAGAGAAAAACAAAAAAGAAAAGAAAAACTTTTGTCTTACTCATGGTAAAAGCTATAGAAAGCTTTCTTTTATACATTATTTTATATATGTATATGTTACATTCTTATATATTCTATATACAAAATTTAGCAAATAAATAAAGAGTTGCATGATAACCCCAACTTGCTGCCCAAAACTATCTTACAGCTGTACTAAATATAGTATTAGTCACCCGAATATCAGACGGTTGTTTTTTAATCTGGCAGAAAAAGTATTCAGATTTTAACACAAATAAGGCACAAATAAGACAATCAGGAAGATGTGAAAAAACTAATACAAACAAAAGTATCTTTAAGTAGGATGTAATGCACAAAGGTATAATAAATCTTTTTCTTTTTTTCCACAGCAGGCATTTTTGCAAAGAAAACACAGCTGTTATTATTCATATTAGTTAAGGCACTGAGCCTAATTAGAGCACTACTTTCACCAATGTCATTAGCAACATTCGTGTGTACCTACTACATCATGTCAGAGGGGCTGCTGAGGGGAAAAAAGCTTTGTGTAATTAGATGATATGTCATAGTGCTGTATGAACTCTGCTTGGTGAAACCAGTAACATTAACCTTCTTACAGTCTGAAGCTGAAGTCACTTTGAAGGCACCTTTTCCACTATCTGAGATTCTAGTATAATGTAAAGCCGTCTTACATGACACAGTATGCTAAAACTGGGCTAGATGCTTTTTTGTTAACATTAGCTTTGCATCAGGGCAGACGGGGAAGCTTATGCTGGAGCAAGGCTGAACAATTGGTAATGCCGGTCAAACAGCACTGGGCTTTCCACTGTGTCTTCCCAAAACATGTTAAGCCTCCAAGCCAATTGCTGATTTGTTTTGCATTGTTGCTTAAGATGTCCCACAGAAAACATTTCCACTTACCTGTTATTGCCCTTCATACACCTCTGTGCTTCTTTCCTAGATTTTTCTTTGATTTACTGCTACCTCTCTTTCTGGATTAACTGGGCTTTGGTTTGGTCTGTATTGTTAGTTTGTTCAATTGGAAGTGTCCACCACATTATTTGGAATTTAAATATTTTGATTTCTTGTTTCTCTAAAAACAAAAGAAGCGATAATTTTTTCAATTTTTTTTTTTGCTTACATTCTGTGGCTGATTGTTCATAAAAGCTCTAAGGCATCATTCAGATAAGCAGTAAACAACCCACAAAGAGAAGGGCTGGAGAAAGCGTATAAATGCTGCGACGTTATAAAAATCACGAAAAAATGTGTTTAAAATCATTATTGTTGTTATTTTTTTGTCCCAGTTAAACACTCACAAACATCCATCCATTCATGTTAAACTTAAGAAGAAGGTTTTTATCATTTGTTTTGGGAAAAAAAAGTAAAGAATTTTATCCTATATAGTGACAGATGGTAACAGATGGAGGAAGTAACACTCACAAGTACAGAAAGCTCTTATAAGATATGAGTAATAGATGAAAATGGTGTGATTAATAGAACATTGGTGCCAAATCTGAAGTGATATTTTGCCACCACCCAGTGGACATTTAGCTGCAGAGCGCCAAAAATATTGATCAACCTTTTATACTTTCTATCTGCCATCCCATTTTGAAATTTATCTAAAGCATTATACAATAAGTGTATATCAGTTATCCAAACCTAACTAAAAAGTAATTTTGATAGATTTGAAAACAAAATTTAAAAGCCTTAAAAGAAAACATATAAAATAAAATTAAAATACATAAAAGCTACAATTACAGTATACAGTATAAACAATATTTCATGACATGATTGGTATCATTAATTAGAAAAAGACATAAGATAAAATTGAGCTCCAGTATTTCCATCTTTTAGCAGTTTTATAACTTTAAATGCTGTATCATGTATCAGGATTTTATTTGAAGCAGTGAATTGTAATGTATGTAAGCTTTAGGAGACATGCAGCATGATGCACAGGACCTGCAGTATCATAAACAAGTCTAGTTTTGTGCAGATGTAAGGCGCACATGAATGATAAATGCTTTTTTGGCACTCCTTCTATGGTATTAAAGGGGAGCAGTTTTTAGTATATAAAAAAATACCCTCATACCCAAATCCATTTCTTCAAGGTTTTTCTGAACGTGAAGCATTTTGTGTGTTACAGACTGATTATCCATAAATGCACAACTCACTCTGTGCTTGGCCACAGAACCTGTAATAGGGGTACTTAAACCACACTTAGGTGTGCAGACGGGTAGTTCAAAAAGTGAACCAACGTCGCCACCTGGTGGACATCATCTAGCAAAAGCTTTAGGGGAATATTTTTCTTCTATTTTTACTATCTTTTAGATTGTTTTTGTTTTTTGGGGGTTTTTTTGACCATGGACGTCACACTCGGGCACAGTAAAGGTGTAACCAATAAAGTGAGGCCTAACAGTTGTACACTAATGGATTATTACCTAAAACCTAACTAATAATTAAACTTTATAATACAGTATATTGTGGTCAAAACATAATCACAGAGGTTTTCTGATCTTCGGTTCATATTTTTCTTTAGCATCAGTCAGTGCAAAGCATAAAAGCACATTTATATAACACAGAGTCAGATGTCACGTTTTTTTTTATTATTGTTAAAAATTAGCTTGTTTTTTTGATAAAACATCATATAACAGTGTACAAATCAAAGCTTTTTATGAGAATAATGGTGAAAATGCTTGTCAGACCTCAGGATTGGAATCTTTATTAAAGAGCATAATCTTGTCAAGGGCAACAAAAACCTTACCACCCATTTTGTTTTGTTTTTTGTTGTTGTTGTTATTTTTGCGTTATTTAAAGTAAAGTAGTATGGTAAGGTTGAATAAAATATTCCTTTTTTTTACATGGAGGCGGGGGGGGGGGGGGGGGGTCTGGATTGTCCTTCGACAAGCGATCTAATCAATTTTAATTATTCATCAAAGTGAATAATTAAAAAGTTGAGTATACTTTGAAGTGCATGGTACAACTGGAATTGGCGGGACAACGTCAAGACATAAATAGAACAGTCCATGATGTCTTTCATTTAATCCGTAGACAGTCCTTACAGTAAACTTCACTCCACATGATCACAATTGTGTTTCTAACTTTAGATCCATCATCATGAGGCTATTTAAGACCGCAGGGCGCTTCATACTTTTTTACGCTGTGTTTCTTGAATATCAAGAGGGCTTCTAAATTACATCATGCTGAGTAACTTACCGAACATATACGCACTATTACCATGAACAAAACCTAACATAAAAGCCCACATGAGGATTAAAGGGCAAAGCTGTGGTTATTTAAACAACTTGCCAGGCTTCATTAACAGGTCTTAACTGACTCCTGACCCTAGCAGCAGAGTCCTAAGTTAATAAGATAAACATCCCTTTGGCTACTGACAGTGAGCCAGAGCAGACTACATGGTGAGATCTTCAGTAAGATACTGGAGATTTGACTGGCTTGTTGGTTGCATGTTGTATGATTTTAATTAAGAATTTAATTGACCTGCCTTCTCAATCAACCTATAATTAAGAAAAGGAAAGCAAGAGTTGTTTGAATTTTTTTAGGGAGAGCAAATGCAGCAGCATCCCAGACTTAGCCTACTCACAAGTTAGGGGGATGAAATTTCCAATTATAACATTTATTCATAGGCATGCTTTTCCACATACTGACACATACTGTATACTTTGCTTCTACAACAAAGACATGACAGAAAAAAGAGAGAGGACAGCCACCATTACTCATTCATGACGTGGGGCGAGAGAGGCACTGCGCCCTCTGGTGGTTGGTAGAGAACAAGAAGCTACAAAATTAGTCATTAAATATAATAAATGTATTTATTTCACAAATTCAGTTCCTTTTATTTTCTATTTTTATCTTGAGTTATCTTCAAATGATCTTTATTATAGGTATTCAATAGCAGATTCTAGCTGCTTAAGTTAATTTATAGTCCAACTGCACACTACACCCAACATTTGTTGGAAACTGGCATATAACAACTGAACAAAATGACTTTAGAAAAGCAAATTTAATATTTATTTACAGAGAAAAGAGTGTAAGAGCAAAGTGTCATGTTGCTGAAATGATTTTTTATTTTGTCCTGGTGGCTACTGAATGGAATGTGTTTCTACTCTAGTTTTTAGTGTTTTATTAGATTTGCTCTCTCGTAGAAATAGAAAAGGAGGCAGATGAGGTGAATCGGGCATCTGACTGGAGAGATTATCTCGGCTGGCTTGATTCAGTGTGCCCCCCATATGACCTGAAATGGGTGACTGTGACGAGGGAAGTCTGAGCTTTTCTGCTCAGACTGCATGTCTCTGCTACCTACCCAGATAAGCAGTAGAAAATGGATAGATGGATAAAACAGGGAGTCAGTAAAGTCTTTGACATGATAACACCAGACATAGCGCTTCTGCATAGACCGTCTAGCAAAACCTGAGCAAGCCAACTGCAGAAGTATAATAAGTCATATACAAGAAATGGAGGGAATAATTAGGATCATGTTTACAAATGTTTATTTCAACTGCAGCCAAGATGGCGACGAGTTTAGAGCGAGTTCAAGAATGCATAATTTTAAATAGGATTGTGATTACTTTTATCTCTTAATCTACCTACACAAAAAATAAAAAAGTAAAGAAGAACACAGACAATATAATAAATTAAAATAAATAAATAGAAATTTTAAAAAATAGTCTCCTGCATCCCCCTTGTACCAACAGCCTGTACTGCATGTATTGAAATGCACTTTAATCCTGCTGCCAGAGTCTGTCCCTGCTGCACTTTGGGGAAGTATGCTAATCTCAGTGCTAAAAGGGATTTGCAGATAAAGCCTAACACAATAACATAATCAGATCAACAAATGAAGACGCCACTGACCTCTTAAAGACTCCAGCCAGCGATGAAGCAGTGATGATCTGAATTTAAAACATATGTAAGGAAAAGCAGCAGCATGTTAAATATGGAGAAGGTTGTAGGGGTGGTTGGCTTTCCTCTACTACAACCTTTTCTATTGATACAGTTCAAATGAGCACAAAAGCAACTAAAATACAAATACAATAACCTTTTATCGCAACTTAGTGAACTGCCATAGTTAACAGACAAAAATAGATATCATGGTTGATAGATGCAGTTACACATAGTTAATGGACATTTTGTTTCTTTTGAACATATTTTTCTTTTGGACCTGTGTGATAATCTAGATTAACCTCTAATCAGATCTCAGGGATTTAAGTGTGGATCACACAGTTTTTTAAATGCCAGCTAACCAGTGAGACATCAGCAAAAAGGGAATTCCAAGTTACATCACTGATCTCGGACAGATGATGCATTTAATACCACCTCACTGTGATTGAAAACACGGGTTAAACACTGCTTACCAATGTCACCTTCTCTGCAAGACAACTAAAAAATAAAACATTAGACTTATGTCCTCTTGAATATGCTGGAAAGGATTCAAGATCTAATACAAAAACATTTTTATTCGTCTGAAATTTTTTTTTTAATAAAATTCACATTTTTATTATGTCAAATAAATAAAATAAACAAAAACAGAAGAAAGACAGGAGGGGAAGAATAGAAAAGAAAATTATTCAAGGTAAACTTTCAAAAACTCCAGAAAGCAAATAATTATTGATCATGCTTTGCAGTTGAAAACTGACTGACAGTGTGTGTTGACATCTAACAGAGCCCTAAAATAAGAACTTAGGTGAGAACCTACTTCATGCTGAGGTTTCAGACATTCGCCTTTTTAGCCACAGTCAAAGAAAATATACAAAATCTACAAAATGTTTGGGAAATGATCAGGAGACATACAGCGTTCGAGTGTCAGTTGTGGCACCTTTATTTTGAAATACAGCGTTTTCCACTGCTTCGGCACCTTACGTTCAACCGGGAAACCAATTTTCCAGACACTAAAAAGGGGGAGAGTTCATTAGTTGTGTCCCTCTCACCTGTCCCCTCCAACTCTCTGGCCACAATGTTTTACAAGTACTAAAAACAGAGAACGAAAAGACTCAAAATAAAAGGATAATTACTTAAAAACGTGTAATAAGACAGAGAACAAGCGATACAGAGTTTTAGAAACAATCATTTAACAACTATGTAAGTAGTTCTTGTTTTATGATGCTTATGTTTTAACAGAATTATTAAGAATCAAACAAGTAATTGTAAGCTATGTGTAAAATGATGTAACATACTAATGGCTAACTTGGACACATTTAGGGATGTTTACACGCTGTAGGATTTGGCTCTCTAGCCTGTGGTGCTAATGCAATCTGTAGGATGACCTAAAGTGTCTTAGTTGCTTAGCTTTGTTTTTTTAAATAGAAAAGAAGCACTGATTAAGGATTGCAGCATGAACATGAGCCAGTCAGCAGTTGCATGGGCACATAAGTCAGCAGTAGACTCAGCCAAAGCCATATGTCTGTATAGGAGCTTTAGAACAAACCTTAAGTGATTCCTCTGGCATAAAAGTCAAAGCATGAAACACAGCTGAGGCTGCTGCTGGAAATTATTTTGTTATTTGGTTAAGAATAAGAGATTTGGAACAATAAAACAGAAAAGGATATATCTTGAAGGATCTCCATTGGGTCTTTGTTTTGCTATTGTCTGTAAATTAGTGGGAAACCTAAACTGGCTAACAAATCTGCACAAATATTCAAATTTTGTTCATATGTAAGAAAGTGGTAAATCTACAAATTCTTTTTTTTCCCCTCCATCAGGGGTTAGCTTCACAGAGACCACAGAGATATATAAACGTAAATTTAAAATTATTATTATTTATTTGAAAATCAGACAACAAGACCACATAAAAGGTTGAACATTTGTTGTTTTTGCAAAACAATTTGAGCCTCGCAAGACAGTCCAAACATAAGGACAGGCGCACCAACTATGTTGGCCGTGATTTTTAACAACACACTGTGTTTGGGAGGTAGAGAAGACCAAAGGTCAAGCCGCAAAAAAATTCCTTCCTTTTATTCTGGCTGATATCGCATTTCAGCTACAGAAGAGAAGAAGGAAATGTTTTCCTTTTTCCAAACATGATGCTTCTGTTATAATCAAAAAGTTTTATGTGCCAGTAGACTGCTAGCTTATTGTGTCTAGGTCAAACGGCAGATGGGCAGAAGTGTTTCCTTTGAGAGAAGTTTATTTCTCTTTGCAGTTTTTTCATTTGCAAATTTCACAAGGTTTAGACTTTCCTTAATTGTTTTATTTATTTATAAATGAATAAATTTGAAGAAAAAAGACAAGATGTGTCCTTTGTCCCTTGCTATTTAACTCCCATCCATTGCTATAACAGTAATATTCACTGATTTATTTTTGTTCTTTTTACAGACACCAGTACACTGTATGCCATTCCGAGTGCACACATCATTCATGTTAATGTTGGAATACCACTGGTGTCATTCTTCTGAGATTGACCTAGGCCCACAATTAGCTACAAACCTAATTAACTCTGCAAGAGGGAACCCTAGCAACGTAATACCACAGTAATCCCAAGGCCACTAATCGGCTGCCCAGTAAAGAATACTAGAGCTCTGTGATTCTCAGGGGTTTTAAAAAAACACATAAGAGTGTCAGATGTCCATTTGAAGTCTGTCCAACTTGTCATGGAAGCTGTACGGACAGGTTTTAGGACTATGGACTGAATTACATGACAGACATGGGGCAGGCGCAGCAAACAGAGAGCACTGAGCAGATAGACATTAAAATCATCCAGGATATGTACAAAAAGTTTGTTTTGGAATGTCCGAGTGGATTACTTTGTCTGCATGAGTTTAAGCGTTTCTTTGGTGTGGATGCTACAGGAGAAGCTTCTGATTATGCAGAGAACATGTTTCGAGCTTTTGATAAAAATGGGGTGAGAGAATGAAAAGTGCTCCGGCCTAGCTCACAGTCCTATCATGAAGTGTGATACAGTAACCCAAATGTTCTCATCTAACCTGTCTTTCAGGACAATACAATTGATTTCCTTGAGTTTGTGGCGGCACTAAATCTTGCTTTCCGGGGAGACCTGGAGCACAAACTGCGCTGGTCATTCAAGGTTTACGACAAAGATGGAAACGGATACGTGGACAGGAATGAACTATGGTCAATAATCGATGTAAGTCCTAAAGGTGAACCAAAATAAAAATATTTTCTTTTTACAAAATATCAATTTTATGTTCAGAATGACGCATTGCAGTGTAATTATTTTTATAGTTGTCTATGATAGAGTTTAAATATACTTAACACGCTGTGGACTTTGATATGTTGTTCCCTAGTAAAGTTCTAAATATTCACTTTTAGTGATTCAGTGCTCACTTATTAAATACATTTCTTTGTGTCTTATTCTGCTCATTTTCAAATCTTCAGTTCAATCTCGTATTGATTTTTGCTATTATTATTATTGTTGTCTTAATTATTGTTTCATTTACATAACAATGTGTAGTAAAATTCCTGGGACATATCTCTATATGTTTTCTTATTTTATAAAAATTATTATTTTTATCTAGAGCATCTATCGGATCAAGAAAATCTCCAAGAACAACACAAGCGATTCCTGTCTTACTGTCGATGAGGCTGTTGATCGAATATTAGCAGCTGCTGATACTGATGGGGATGGTGAGCAGTTTTTAATCATGATAATTCCTTTGCAGTAAATGCACAGTGTAAATAGGAAAAGAGTAGCAGTGGTGAAGAGGTGAGGAAATGAGTCGGGTTTTGCTGTTTCTTGTGTTTTACAGGTACTGTGAGCATGGAAGAGTTCATTAGAGGCGCACAGCAGGACCCCTGGCTGCTTAATATTTTGAAGCTGGACATGAACCCTGCCAGATGGGTGATGGACCAAAGGAGAAAGAGTGCACATTTCTGAACTGTCAAAGCACCTCAGCTTTTCCCAGAGAGGACATTCTTGACTATTATCAGGGGTCCTTGTTTATGAAATGGAATTAGATTCACTTTTGGTCTTACTAAAATGTGGAAAATATCTTTTCTCTAAACAATCTCTAGACTTGACATATAAGAGCTCTCCTGGCTGGTTATGTAGGGGCTTTGCAGAATCGGATCCAAAGTCATAGTTCTGTATTTCAGCCCCACTTATTCAATGCAGAGGTAACAAACTTCAAAGCCACATGTTTAGCTCTGTTTATCCATCTTATCTCTATACCCTGTGGCCTAACTTTAATTCCCTCAGCCATCATCTTTCCTCGACTTCTTTGGTGCTGGCATTATAATATGCTCTTTTCTTTCTTTACAAATTATATAAATTATTTGAAATGATTTTAAACTGCTTTAATAACTCATATATACACTGTAAGAAAGAGCGAGAGAGACAAGTACAGCCTTCTTTTTATAAATTTTATGTTGTAATTAATTATGTAATTATTGAATGAATTGAATGTTTTTATTATTGTTTTTTGATATTGATAACTGCGTGACTATTGTACTCTATTCTACTGAGTGCATCAGCAGGGGTGATGAGACAGAGTACCGGGCTGTGGTCGACTCCTTTGTCACGTGGTGTGAGCAGAATCATCTGCAGCTCAACGTGGCAAAGACCAAGGAACTGATTGTGGACTTCAGGAAGACCAGGAAACACTTGACCCCTATTTCAATCCACGGGGTCAATGTTGACAATGTGGAGGACTATAAATACCTCGGAGTACACACAGACAGTAAACTGGACTGGGCTAAAAACACCACAGCACTTTACAGGAAGGGCCATAGTCGCCTTTATTTTTTGAGGCGACTGAGGTCCTTCAACATCTGCCGGACAATGCTTAAGATTTTCTATGAGTCTGTTGTGGCCAGTGCCATCCTCTACGCCGTCGCATGCTGGGGGAGCAGGCTGAGGGTCGCAGATGTCAACAGACTCAATAAACTGATCTGTAAGGCCAGTAATGTTGTGGGGATGGGCTGGACTCCCTTAAGGTGGTGTCGGAGAGGCGGATGTTGTCCAAGATAAAGACAATGTTGGATAACACCTCCCACCCACTCCATGACATGCTGGTCAGTCACAGGAGCA
>VUQR01009963.1:15040-28364 GCA_015108515.1 Hemichromis elongatus | reverse complement strand
CTGCCTCCTCCCTGTGCTCTTGTCATTGTGTGTTGCACAGTAAAGGGACACACACACACAAGTGAAATGACATGTCCCTCCCTGCTGGCTGTAAGGGCAGGCAGAGTAGCTGGATGAGATTTCACTGTCTCACGTTAGAGGATGAGAGGAGGCAAGAGGAGAGAAAAGGAAAGGAGGAAAGGAGAGGCAGAGAAACGAAAGGAGAGAGAAAGTGAGAGGGAGAGACGACCCCCCCCCCCCCCCCCCCCCCTTGAAGATAACACCCAGAAACCTTTTCTGTTACCGGTTTAGTCATCTCTTAGAGTCCCTACAAGACGAAAATGCTCGAAATTGTATTGTTGTTCAACTCGTGGCACAAAAAGAAAATCACTACTAAGTCAAAGAGACCTTATGTTTATGTTTACACCGTAAATCTTGTATAGTCTTTAAAATGTGAAGAAAGAAAAACAGGGCAACATTGCAACCAAAGGACATTTACAATGTTGTGAATCTAGTAATGACTCCAGATAATGTCTTTTTAGAGAAGTAAAACAAAACATGAGAAGATGAAATCAAATTTCTGACTTCAGTCCAACTAAAAATGACTTTTCAAAAGGACTGGCAGTCGATTTCAATCAAAAAATCACTAAATGTGTTCCTTTAGGGTGAAATGAACAGTCAATAAATAATAATAATAATAATAATGATGATGATAATAATAACTAAACAGTAAGTACTCTCTTTGCACTGACCATACAACCCTGAGAAACCAGAGGATGCTCTGCAGCTACACTGCTTGTCACAATAAATACCTGTGAAAAAATGGATCTGATTAAACATTAAAGGAGGCAGACACACACACACACACACACACTGCATTCACATGCGTTTTCTTTTAATTCTGCGTCTCAACAACGGCCCCCAGGGGAGACGATGATGTGCGACAGCTGCTCCCTGTTCATATTGATTAAATGACAGCCGGGATCATTTACCGATTTACAGACTGACGGAGCTCAAACGTACAGCGCTGCCCTGAGGGAGCTTTCCGGACTGTTAGCCTGGACAGCCTGCGGTTTACGTTCCCAGTCGTCGCTTTAATGCGAACATCATCTTTTATCCCACCGTGTCCCGCAGGACGCACTTAAAAGATTATGCTGTTCATTTTCAATGATCAGATCATCACTACAGTGACTTCTAAACAAGAGCAGATTAAGTCATGATGGCACGGTGGCATCGAAATGTAGCGATAAAAAAGTAATTTAAAGGAGTTTTAGTAACTTTTTATGTTTGTTTTGCAGTTAATACAAAAAAAAGCTATCTTACTGCTATCTTGCTGTCAAAATCTCAGTTTCCTACCGAAAGGAATTTCAGGATTCCACAATCACTGTATGCATGAGAGTCATACGGGCATGACAGGAAGGAGGAGGGTAGCTGGGAGGACGGGACAAGACTGAGATGGAATTGGCAGGACGAGGAAGGACAAGAGAGGTCAGGCTGGGCAATGTGTAGCATGAGTTTTATTCAATATGATAGGATAAGAAGATGCCAAATAAATCAGGGGAACACAAGAAGAGATGTGAATGGCTATGAAAGGTGTGTACAGGACAAGATAAAACTACAGCGAGAAACAGAGAGAGATGTTGGAAGAGCGCTGCTTATTCCATATCACAGGGCTGACTGCGGCCGACTGTCCCATTACTGAGAGTTTGAGTCTTTCTGCAGACTGTGTGGCCCTGGGAATGAGCCAGGTGAAGCTGTTGAGCACAGATTAAGGCAAAGATGGATCGATCGCCTTAATATTAGGGCACGTGAGTGACAGCATGCCTGGGGGACACAAACACCCAGACTATTGATTTTGATCTCTCCTGAATTGCTCTTCTCAAGGCATACGCATGCCGTCAAACATTTACAGATGCACACACATAAAATCGTGACAGGCCTCGTTGCTTTACCTCTGTCTCTCATTATTTCACTATCACTGTCCAAATCAGACACAGTCCACCTAACAGGACTTTTGTGTGAGACTCCATGGGCAGGAACATTCCCCTGGCTTTGATTCTGAATGAGCCTATAAGATATTTAAACAGTAGGAGGGAGGTCATTTAAAGGAAGCCATTAGCCATAAAATGTTGCCTACTAAGATGTTTACAGCTAGCCTGAAAAAGTTCAAACGTGCCGATGCATGCGCGTATAAGAGACTGCAAAGGAACTGCAAATGATCCAATAACGGTAAAAAAGTAGAAGGAGGTGCTAATCCATACATATTTTTCACCAGCCCGATCTTCAGTGCTCCCAAACAAAGAAGCGTGGAAGACTCTCGAATAGTTAAAAGTATCATGGATTCAAATAAAGGCTACTATTTCAACTTTCTTCCATTTACTTTGGTATGCCCGATTGCTTGAAATGCTACAATATCTCTTAGCCTTGGATATGGTTGCTATGGAGAAGAAGCCGCTCAGATGCACAAATTAAGGCTGTGAAAAATTTAACATACTGCATTATTATTATTACTATTATTAATTAATTTGCTTATTTTCAACTTGTGGATCATCAACAAAAACTGGCATAGATGCTTTTTTTTAAAAAAACAAACAATGTGGCTCAGGTGAGAGAGCGGGTTGTCTACAAATGGCAAGGTCGGTGGATCGATGCCTGACTCCTCATAATCTCCTTCAGCCCGTATGCCAAAGTGTCTTCAGGAAACCTGAGTTGTTCCTGATGCAACTATGTGAATGTGTGCGCGATTGGGTGATTGCACGAGTGAATGAGACCTGCAGAAGAAAGTGCCTTGAGCACTCAACCGAGTAGAAAGGCAGCATGTAAGTGCCAGTCCATTTACAGTCACAGTCCGCAGATGAAGGAGGTCATGGTGGTTGCGTGGATGCATAGTAAACTAAAAGAAATGTTGAATACACGATGTAGCGCCTATAGATTAGGTCCATTATCTGCACTGAAATTAGTTCGTCACAAGCCTCGCTTTATGTAGACTGTAGAAAAAGAAAGAGCTTTTGTTTTTCCCCCTGTTAGCTGGGATAGATGCTCGAACAACTGTAAGTGTAACTGTGGACCGGACTAGGAGAGTCAAAGTGTTAATTGGTAGAGAGAAACCTGCGCATGTTTTATCTGATACATTTTTTTTAAACCAAACCTCTGCCGAACTGTAATAACTGTTTTAATCTTGATTACAAATGTTAATTGCCTTTATTTAAACAATCATTTAACAAACTTGATCCAAAATGTGCAACTAAACCGATTTAAACCTTTTCCTATAGCCTATCAGGCTCTGTGATTGGATTTATCTCAGCACAATGCTTCCTGAAAGTTACTCTTCCAGGTTTTGTTTACACAGATTTGTGCCTTTGACACACCTGCTTGTCTTTTGTTCTGACAATTCAATCATCCCCCCCCCCCTCAACTTCCTAACACTGTCCAATGACAACGAACAAGACTTTTCCTTCCAGATCCCTGCACAACCCACCCCGAATAATTTCTTCAGTTTAAAGAAGGGAAAAAAATGTGCAAAATGTGCATTTACTAAAAGTTGAAAGTACACAAAGGTGAAGGAAATGTGAAACAAGCAAATAAATATATTTTTAAAAAAAGCTCCAATGTGGCAGTAGATGATGGGAGGGAAGTCTGCATTGGGAGCAGTGGCCTAATAAGGCTAAATACCAGACTGTGAATAATCTCCCAGTAAACTGTCTACTCATGAAAAACACAGAGATGCAACAGCAGCAACTCTCGCTTTCTGCCTGGCTGCCCTCCCTCCCCCTCTGCCTCCCCCTACACCCCCTCTCTACCAGTATCTTTCTCTCTGTCCACACCGCTCTCTCTCTCTCTCTCTCTCTCTCTCTGTCGCTCTTCTCTTTCTTTACCTATCTCGCTCCTGCTCTCCTTCCTCCCACCTCTTCCTCGCTCCTCGTCTCGTCTCGGTAAGTAGGATAAGGCTTGGAGAGCTCAGTCGTCGTGGTAACTGCCAGAAGTATTCAGTTTGAAGTTTGAGGAGGTCAGTTTGCGGGTCAGACTAACCCCCCTCCCCAACCACACACACACACAGAACCAGGGACAGAGTAGGGGTGTTGAGGGGACCCCCGTATGGGCCTGGGCCCTTATACATGAGGGGATCCGGAGGGGGAACTGATGTATTTGGAGGGGCAAGGGCCACTGCAAAGCTCTGCTACTAAAACAGTTGTGGTGTCAGAACTTTTAGAGATTTCTCGGATCGAAATTAAGCTGATTATGAGTGATATCGGACATTGTTGTACTGGGATTTTCTGCAGCTCACTGACTTCAGTCAATTTCAATCCTTTAGTATGATGATCAGCAAAGCCACACCTCGATGGGTGCTGATTTATGCTAATGGGTGTTTCAAAGCTTTTACGTCTAGAAAGTGGAAGAAATCGAAGGGAGTAAACATAAAGAAAGTGAAGCGGTGTACTTATACTCAGTCTGCTTTCATCTTTTTTGCCTTTCTTCTTTATGAAGGAAATTTTACCTGACAGTGGATTTTGATGTCTAAATTTGTTGAAAAGTACAACCATTGTAAGGAAATGAAAAAAAAAATGCATCTAAAGCAGTTAAAACTCAAGTCTTTCCTGTTGACATTTTCTTAACCATCCAAAGTTATTATGTATCAGAGGAGCTGGTACAGTACCAGTAAGCATGCAGACACCAACCCCCCCGAAAGACAAAACCATTAATTCTGGCCCAACGAGGCTCAACGGTCACCAAAGCCTTGTGCTGTTGTCAATAGAACTTTGTTGTCCCGTTGACTGTAAGCCAAACTCTCCCTGTGCACACTAACAGCTCCAGCAGTGTGTACACTCACACCTTAAACAATCTGGCTATTGGGCAAGAGTTTAAGCCCATCAGTCTCATACAAGTGCTCACACTCCGAGCAGACGCAGAAGCCCTCAACTGCCTCCACGCTGCCACTGCATGTCTGAACTCCTCATCGTAAACTATTGTAAAACACAAGTGAGTGAACAGGTTGTAAAGCTGAATCAGTATTAGTTTAAAAAAACTGCTACTAGAACCTGCGCTGTACACGATAAACTGATTTATTCTCTGGTGACACAATAGTCATCGGTAAAAACAAGAGATGAGTCAGGTTAACTGAGCAGACGACTAGTAAAGTTTCCATGAATAGTGCTTCTTTCTTGTCTCAACTTCCTCTGCTTACTTTTTTCCCCTCTTTCCTTTTCTTTCCCTAGCCTGGGTGGTTTCTGATGTAAATGTTTTTAGTCAGTTGGCGGCTGAGGCTCAGCAGGTGGTCCACCAAATCCACCGTAACCCCCGGTAACCCCTGTCCAGCCAATCCAAATGCTGCCCTGCCCACCACTGCGCTTAGTTAGCTCTGACAGGACCTTCTGTGTGTGTGCGCGGCCGAGAGAAAGAGAAGCAGCACTCAAAGGATGGGCTGTGTGCTCGGAGTGGTCATTAAAAGTTTATTAGAAGGTTTTCACATGTTGGGAAATTTGGTTTAAGGCACATCAAGGCAGGTGTTCTCACATCCATCCATCCTTTTTTATTGAAACTAAAAATTTACCCTGTAATCGTTCTGATGTGATTATTTCCAGCCGTGAAGAAAAGCGGGTTAACCTGGAAGTGAATTCTCTAAATGTGCATTTTCTTTTGTAAACTATGACAGACTAACAGATACATAACTAACTAATACCTATAAAGTGACAGTGTGCCTTGAGTGAATGAGCTGGAATTGAAAACTCAAAATATTTTCAGGCTTTTTTTTAATAAACTAATATTTAATCATATTCAAATTTGAGACATTTTAAACTCTTAAACTTGTATACTCTTCAAAGATTGCCAGCTTTAAAATGATGACATGTTTTTTAGGTGTAAAGTAGGAAATTTATTTGGATTTCTTCTTTTCTTAAATCATGTAAAACTATGATTTTGTTTATCAGATTTTACAAAATAAAAAAAGAATGAACGAGACTTTTTTAACCCTCATGTAGAAAACCTTGAATCATGAGACTAAATAAATTTATTTATTTATTTTATTTATTTATTTATTTATTTTTTTTTGGGGGGGGGGAACTAAAAATTTAACTTTTTTGCAAGAAATAAAAAAGCTAATTCATCATTCAAGGTTATTTGAAATGAGTGTAATTAATAAGATTTACTTTATTAATGAGACTGTTTTTCCACCAGTTTAAATAAACCCAGAGAAAACTGCTTCTTTGTGAGTGAGAAATCTAAAGTGCAGCATCATATGAGTCAAATTGAGTCAGTCTGTAGAAATGGGGCGCTAGAAATATAGATATAGATAGAAAAGTTGATTTCAAACTTTTAAAAGAATATAGTAAACATATAGGGACGTTCAACAAAACAAAACAGTCAGTATATTAATCATCTGTATTTAAGTTTTATTATGCTCATAAAGAAAAAAGAGGCATATGACTATGAAAGCGACAGCTAGCATTTGATCATCTTTAAAGATTAAAGATGCGACAGCAGCAACAAACAAAATCTTGTAAGCTCACTTCAAAAGCCAAGTTATTTGTAGAAATGCAGCGATTTTTAATCTGGAAACTATTTCATAAAGCAGCTGAAGCTCACTTGTAACTACAATCTGCAGACTGTAACTATATTGTATAACACACATATGTTATTGTAACCAACACCAGGCAGAACCATGTAATGTTTCGCAGATTAAAAAATGCTGCTGTGTCCATTTATAGGGACATAATATAATTTACTCATAAAAGAAGAATGTCTTGTAGCAGTGTGTCGGTGCAGTGGTTATCACATTTACCCAACAAATTAAAGAGCACCAGTTTTTCCTGAAGGAAACACAAACCCAGGCTCAGGGAACGTAGAAATAAATGCCTCCGAGGAAGAATTTTATTATTAACCTCAAGAGAGTAATTAGGCGAGCGAGGACATTCTGGTTGCCAGAAGTGTTTTCTAAAATCTGAGTAAAGTCAACAACACTAAAAGGAACTGAATCATGTTGCCTTGATAGTTTGAGTCCTCTTCACTTTTCCTTTTCCACAGTGCCGTATGAACAGCAGTACAGTAAAACTTAAGACTTCAGTGCTAATCAAATTCCCCGTGCATCACACGTAGGGAACGGCAACCCAGGTTTCAACCCATCTACTCACTTTGAGTTTCTTTTACGAATACATTTCACCCACTGTTCATCCGAGGACAGAGCGCAGAGCCATCCTCTGATATATTCAGACTTCACCTAAACACTTCAGGACATTGTGTTTCACCTGCAAGCCAGCGTCTCCGCAGAAAGCTCACCCTGCCGAATGAATGTTTCATAAATCTTTAATGAGTTAGTCTTTCACTTCTCCGGTAGTAGAAATGCGCCATCGGCATCGTTGTGCTTTCATTTTCTCTGTTACCTCGATAACCCTTTACCCCTTTAGCTCCTGAGTGATATGTGGATGGAGATCACTTGAAGAAGGCGGTTTTCAAAAATGTTTGTGTGCCTATGTGTGTGTGTGTGTGAGAGAGAGAGAGAGAGAGAGAGAGAGAGAGAGAGAGAGAGTGAGCCCGTGGATTGATGGATAGTATAAACGTCTGTGCTATCATCAGCTTTGATTGGCTTTGAGTGGCTCTGAGTGCTGGGTCCATCCCAATCGCTTTCTGGGGTCCTTAGGAGCAGTAGGTGCGTGTGTATGTGTGTGTGTTTGTGTGTGTGCGTGCTTGATGTCCATGCCTGTTTTCTAACCGTCTTTTTTTTTCTTGTGGTATTTCTGTGTGTAGATATTAAGCCCTTGTATGACCTGCAAAGTACAAAACCATACGAGGGCATCAAGCAGGATGAGTGGTTTTTAGAGGCTGCTATTCAAGCAGAGGATGTAGGGTGAATCTGCGTCAGCAGGCAGCTGCTACCCTGAAGTGTCGCTTGAGCAAGACACTGTATCCCTATCCAAGAATGAAAAGGAATAAAGAGGGGAATTTTCACTATGGGGTCAATAGGAATCAATTCTCCAGTTTCCCCTTTATTTTTTTTAAATATGTTCATATCAGCACATTGAATGCATTAAAATGTAACAATTTTTTTCGCATTTGAGAAGAGCCCAGCTTTCAGATTTGAAGGCATGCTTTTTGGTACCCTCATTTATCACCTTGAAAACTTTTTTTCCCCTTGTAAACACTTTTTTCTGGCACATTGCAGCTGACCTCGTTTCTCTTTATGGAACAAATAAAAGCAACCAATAAACAATTTAGCGATAAATTTAAAAAATAAAATAGAGTACCAATTTCTTCTAGGCTGAGGGGGAAGTCTTGTCAACCTCATTACCCGACGCCTCCCGCCCTCCTGCGAGCTGCATACATACCAAAGACAGCACTAGAGGGAAGAGAAAGGCTCTCAGTTAATATTTAACCAGGCTATGTAAAGACGCAGTCAGATAGTTGAGCTTAGAAGCAAATAGACTCGTGTGTGGCACAGCAGTCTAATGGCTGACATGGATGGAAATACTGCAGCTGAGAGGAAGACAGTGAAATACTCAGTATGTAGGAAAACATGTAAATACCGTGAATCTCATTAACTCCTTGTGTCTGCATGTTTTAATGTTGTCTTGGATGGATTTAGCACCGGTGATGGTAAATTTGAAAACGTCAGCATGAAAAACTTTAAGGAAGTATTGAAATTTTTCTTTAACAGGTGACTGAATTTCTATTTGGCGATCATTAGTTCAAAAACAAGCTTTCATTGCTTTATAAAAATCTACAGGTCGACGACAGCGTCAAATACCTGCTAAAAAGCTCGCAGTATGATGGCATAACTGCATCCCTGTGAGGCATGGGCATCATGGATGCTTGGATGTGTGTCAAAAAGAGAAAGCGCATTTTTTTCTTTTTTTTTTTTTTGGCTAAGTTGGCATTACTTGTACCATGTGTCTGCATGTGTGAGAATGTGTGTTTGTATTTGTGTTTTGTATAGAAAGTGCTGCGTGCAGTAGAACAGGGATTTGGTGCCATCAGCACAGTGATGTCAGCACACAGAGACAGACAAAGCCAGAATCCAAACCCTCTCCCAACTACCCACAATCCTGCTGGAAACTGTGGGGGGCCCAGCCCTGGGGGCCCACTACCATTACACACACACACACGCACGTGCGTTAATGTGCGCATTGAAACACACGATACCCAGAAATGAACACGTATGCATTTGTGCTCACAGGTCAGTCGATGCATACATACCTACATACATACCGTATACGTGACTCAGTGTATATTAGCTGAAGTAATCTTACATGCTAATGTTCACCCATTTAAACGTGATTAACCTAAAACCAACTGCACACCTTCTTTCATAGCGTGCTCCTATAACTCCCTTTCGAGGAAGTTGCACTTTTGACTTTTTAGGAAATGACAACTTACACTAGTTCTGCAATAAAATTCAATTCAGTTTTATAGCATCAAAGACCCTACAATAATAGAGAGAAAACCCCAACACTCAAAAGACCCCCTATAAGCAAACACTTGGTGACAGTGGGAAGGAATATCAGGAGTGCAAGGACTCTTTAATAAAAGTCATTTAAAAAATTAAGTCAGTTGCTACACTTTCCCAAAACACCACTGCTGACTGGTGGTAGCCACACTGCATTATGTGAACGTCTGTATTAACTCTGTAACTGCAGTGAGCAAGCAGTCAAATCAGAAACACACCTCTGTTTACTTTGGCCTGGTCCTGTGCCACGCTGTACCAGCTTCAGTCATATGCCTTGCAAATAGGGAATGACATTACTGTTTTTGTGGTTTAATTTAAATGAGTGTACTGTTACTGTACCAATGCAGGTGTTAATATTGATGCAATGACAAGTTTAGATAGCAAAATGTGTTGCTGATAAAAGACTAAGAGATGCTGCAAACAGCTACAAATTAGTGACAACTTAAATTCATGCTAAAGCTATATTTATTTTAGCTAGCAGCAAAGTTAATCTTAAGGTTTTTCCAGCCTGTCCTCTTCAGTTTTCCATTGCTGTAGTTGTTCAGTCATACTAGTGAATGAGAGCACTTAAAGAGGGGATTACACACAGATTACCATTTATCCATATCACATTTTTATGTTAAATGTGTTTTTGCCTGTGTACCACATATCTCATCCAAGTACACTTTTGATTTATTATTGTTATTTTAAATGTTTAATGATAACTTTCTTCCTGTTTAGGTCACCACCTAAACAGGAAGAAAGGTTCAATATGGTTGTAAAAATCTCAATCCCATTTTAATCCCACATGATAAATGTTTTTGTCACGTTCACCTCCCGCCCCTTACTTCAGTGCTCTCGGTCAAAATTGGCCAGTCTGTTTTGACTGCTCTTAAATTGGCACAAAAATAAAACAAACAATTTTTCACCATCAAACTCAGTTCAGTAGGTCGTTCAGTGGGTCTTTCATTTGGTTGTTTAGTGGGTCATTCATGGGGTCATTCACTGAGTGAGTGAGTGAGTGAGATAGTGGATTCCCATTCATTTCCTATGGTGGTCACTTTTGACCGGGAACACCCCAGATGTAACATGGTTCATTAAAATTAAATGAAAGATGTTATCATTATCATTATTTTATGTTGTAAATCAGTCAGATTTTACCCGAACATGACAGGAAGGCTTCAGCAGAAAATCTCCTTGTATACTCTCAAATGTGTGGCCTTAAAAACGTGGTCAAACACAGTGTCAAGAGACTTGAATCCCAAATGAAAATGAATCAGAAACTGTACCACTTTCTGTTTTAATGCTGCTCTGTCCTTGTCGAGCTGTTACGCAACAATTAGCAACTGTTGCTGTTTATCTCGCCTCTTTAAATGCCCCTCTGTCCCAAACAGTAAGAGCCAGACTGGGCCTGGTAGCATGTGTGCATGTTTATGTGCGTGCATGCTTGAGGCTTATTTTGGGCAGTGAAATCGGTGTAACTCGGCGTACTGGACCCAAACAGTTCCTCATTATGCTGCGAGGAAGAGCCTGCTCGTACTGCCCCCTATTCAACCAAGACAGGGGGTGTAAGGGGAGCACTATGTATGTGTTTATGTACATGCTTTTTGTTTGCTAGGGCGTGCTTGTGTGTGCGTGTGTTTAGTTGTATACAGCAACTGCAGGGAGCCATATAAAGATATGTGTTGAGAGATTTCTGTCTGAGTTGTGCCCTCATCCCGCCTCCTCCTCATGCTGTCTGTCTGTGAGTGTGTGTTGTACTGGAGTGATAACAATAGTTTCCTTTGCCCTGTATTATAAGGGAGTTCCTCATATTCAGACAGCTGGGAGTGGATCTGCTGTGACGTTAGTTTTAGGCAAAGTTTGCCGTCATTTTAACCAAAGTCACCTTTAACTTTCTGAATCTAAGCTTTATTGAAGTGCACAAAGAGGAAAAAAAAGTCAGCGAGTTACTAGCCCCCGAACACTACTCGTTGCCTGGTAACACAGCCTTGCATCAGGAAACACTGGGAACTATTGTGGGTGTACAAGGATTCACTGTGAACTCTGACCTTATAGTCTCAGCAGCTTTTCACCAAGTCAGAGTGTTTTTATAAATCTGCCTTCTATGAATTCACCCACATCTGCGCTGCTAAACACACAGAATGAATGATTTTATCGTGTTTCTGTACTCTGCTGATCACCCATTAAATAAATCTGAGCATCTGTTTGTGGTAGTCTTCCCTCTGGGTCTGCTCCTAAACAGATCTCCAGTTGAATACTGTAAACAAGGCAGAATACAGACTGATTTTCCTTAAAAACAACGCTCCTTTTTTTCTTCTTCTTCTTCTTCTAGTGATGTAACGAGACAGTGAAGACGCTAGTGAGAGAACGGGACAATGGGAAACGGGATGGCAAAATGACAAATGGTAAGTTTAGGGAACACACCTAAATACACACTCTCATACACGTACACGCATGCAAACACACACAGAGTCCCACAGAAAAAGACAGCAATGCCTTGGAGGGTGCCAGTCATGCCCAGCTTCCGCTGCGCTCCAAATTGAGCGTGGCACAGAGTGTATGAAGTCAGCCGTCTGGAAGAGAGCCAAGCATTGTTCCTGCAAGCAGCTGGATGGTAATTACTAGAGAAGGAGAGAGTAAGTGTGAGAGAGAGAGAGAGAAGCTTTGCATCCTCACTGCTGTTGAAAGATTTATATGGTAAAAGTTACACACAAACACGCTTGAAAGTACATTGTTGGGCATTGATTTTTATTTACTAGCAACCTAAGATCAGTCACATAAAAATAGTGTTCAAGATAAAAATTGTGTTCAGTATAATATGGAGAACCCCGACCCCCCTCCACTTACACACACACCCCCAACTGCTCATTTGAAATGAAAAGAAAATCAACCCGAGATCCCTCAAATAGCTTTTATCTTTTTCAGGCAGCACATAATTTTAGTAGCATACGTTATAATGTGGTATGCCGATCTCTATTAAATCTCTATCTCTCTATCGATCTCTATTAAAAGTGAGCAAACTCCATTTGCGTGAGGAGTGGCTAAAAACTATTGAAAAAGCTAATAATTTGAGTATATAATATACACGTGTATCCCATGAGCAAGAATACATTCTTTTTTTGTGCATCCAGATTTATTAAATGGAGTTAAAATGGTGCTCCAAATAGCACTTATAGGTGTGGATAGTTTTATGAGTGATTTACAAAGGTTTTTCTGTTTTCTAAACACAGGCGCAGTTAGTTCCTTTGAATACCAAGAGCAAAAAATAAGACATGCTTTTTTTTCCTGGCATTGAACATTGGTGCAGTTAGCAGTAAACTTGCGTGTAAGTGTTAGGAAATTATTTCCAGAAATATATTTCCAGAAGTACTTCCAGGACCTTCCAGAAATGTATATGCAATATGGTTGGTCGCAAACATCTCTTTAACACAAAAACCTGGCGCTTAATGATTTGTGGGGTACATTTTAAAAGCTTCCACCTTGCCAGTAGACCTGGGGGGTGGCTAGCTAATGGTAGTACTAGCTTGGTTAGCTTGCTAATTTTGACTAGCCTTAAAGAAATGCGCTTAAGCAGAGAAACGAAACAGCGCTACTAATGAAACGACACATGTCTGTTACTCAAAGCTGCCAGACCTCTACTATTGCACGAGGTTAGGTCTTTATCCAGATTAAATGGCAGCGGTATAAAAAATCAACATGTCAAATGTCACAAAGTGGAAAATTAGCTTTGTGAGAGCAAAATCCATCTTGGAGCCAAGCTGTATAGAAGACAATAAAGGTCTTTTGTTTTTAAAAGAAGCTTTAAAAATCCCTGTCCTCAACTACTGTGCATTACCTAACACTAACTACACCAAGGGTTTAATCTTCCACTTCATCGCTGCATGCATACCATTGTGTGTTTATCAGCTCCAAGCATGTGTGTTGTGCACA
>VUQR01009961.1:12926-30323 GCA_015108515.1 Hemichromis elongatus | reverse complement strand
GTACATCCTGACATGAATGACTACTCTCTATGCAATCTTGCAATGAAAGCAGCGTGATTCTGATATCCTGTTGCAACCTTCAAGGCCACTGCACTGCAATATTATTCACCGCAGTCATCTTGTTATTTACTGACTATAAAAACAGAGAGTATGGGTCCCAGTATAGCTCGCTGGGTTGAATAGGTGACCCATATGCCATAAAGCTGTCACAGAGGGCTGCGTTTGAATCCACACCAAGGTCATTTACTGTCTCTCTCCTCGCTTCCTGCCTTCTCTCACTGTCCTGTCTTAATAAAGGCTAAAGAAATCAACAAATAAATAAATATAAGACTATAATAGAAAAAAGCTATGCTTGTCACTTATGTAATGACAATCTATAGAAACGAAACTCATCCCCTCTCATCCCTTCTCTGTAATTTCCTATTACATTTCCAAGGAAAAAGGAGGAAAGAAAGGAAGAACACATAGACGGTTCATGGATGTAGTAAAGGAGGACATGCGGGGGGTTGATGTGACAGAGGAGGATGCTAGAGATAGCGTGAGATGGAGGCAGATGATCCACTGTGGCGAATCCTGAAAAGAACAGGTGGAAGAAGAAAAAGATTTCCAAGCACTTTAGTAAGATTTTAATGTCATATAGCTGCTGGGTAGCAATGAAGCTTTGTAATGGCACAAAAAGCTACTTTAAACATTAATGTCAGTATCCCAAAATGCTTGCAGCAACACTGTTAACATGCTGATGTTTAGGACATTTTATATTTACTTACTGACATTGATCAGCTGTTAAGAATTTACTGATACCAGTTACAGCAAAAGCTCAGAGCTCCCGATCATAAACAAGAGCGATACATTGTAACACCGTAGTTGCAGTTTACAGACGTCCCTTAAGTACCATGCATGCAGGCAATCATTAGGTTACCGTTTTAAAATGAGGATCGCTGAGCATGGTTGTCCCTGTTCAAAGCACTGCTATGCAGAACAGGAAGATTGGTGGGTGAATTATTTGTTGAGAATTGCTCATCAAAACCACATGAGTGTGGTAATGAGGTCATTTATAACAGAAAACCAGTTCAGATCATAAACGAGGGAAAACAAAACAAAAACATTTCCATCTTTATAAGAAACAGTTTGACTTTTAGACCAGTGATGAGATTTGGTAAAGATTTAAACTTCTGTAAGATTTGTGCAGCTGCAGTTCAAATTAGTTTAGGTTTAGGTTAGAGTCAGGGTTTGGCACTTGTTAAAATAGTCCAACTTAGAGGTAAGGAATGCATTAATGTCAATGAATGTCCTCACAAAGACAACCAAAGAAAGATAAAGAAAGATGCCTGTGTGTGTGCGCGTGTGTGTGTGTGTGTGTGTGTGCAACAGAAGGGGGGGAACAGTGGGGACAGAAAACTGTCATGCCACTATACTTGTGGGGACCAACAGTCATGCCCGTAGCATGAGTTGAAGCATTGTTTAGCCGCAAAATGTGGTTTTAGTGTCAGAGTTATAACAAGGTTTTTTTTAGGTTTAGGCGTTCGTTTTGATGGTTAGGTTTACGGTAAGCAATTAGATGTACATTAGATGTCCTTTCTAAGCTATGAAAACGAGTATGCATGTGTGTTTATGTTTGGAGCAGGCAGGAAACACATGTAACAGAGATTGCTCTTAGATTACTCAGATCCTCGCTGTCATGGCGGGGTACGCCGGTGTGTTTTCAGAATGGACCCAGAAGCAGACACAGAGAGTAACTGCACTGTAAACAAAAGCAAGCCTTTATTTGGGCTGACGGCAGGAGAAAACACAAAACAACTAAACTGGAAAACTAACTATGAAAACTGTGGAAACTATGATGTGAGCAGACGACCTGACAATGAACAGAAGGAAGGAAGACAGAGGACTTAAATACACACAGGAGGTGATCAGGGGGAAGTGGAAACACATGGGGAAACAGCTGACTAGAACAAACATAATGACATCACAGGGGAAGTGAAACTAAGACACGCAAGACTCTTTCAAAATAAGCCAGGAAACACTGAGAAAATAACAATAATCAAAGAATAAATCTAAAACACTGGGTCGCAGAACCAATACCATGATGCTTGCTTACAGCAAATCTTCGAGTGGATCAAATGAAATGTCATCGAGACAGGCGAAGAATAAATACAGAGAAATACTTCTGTTATTATTGTCATAGATGTCAAATTACAGGGTTAACCAAATTAACAAAAATCCAGTCTACCGGTGGACACAAAAGTATTAAAACCTGAAACATCAGCCTCATGTTAGAGGTACAGGAAAATAAGGGAAGTGCGAAGTCATTACGACATATTGTCTGGACATAGTGAATGTTTGTAGGAAATGTGGTGCCGATCTATTGAGTAGGGGTTGAGTTTTTCTTCCTAATAAATGAAGATTTTGATCTGCTGTAATGATGAGGGTCATGTCATTTGCCTGGGGTACAAGTGTTATAGATTTCTTCTTTCAATCATTACATATCTGTGGTGAAAGATGGATCAGAATTTAGTTTGCTCACATAAAAGAGGAAATTAGAGTCTTAATAAACCCACAGAGGATGTCCTGAGTGATGCTGAAAGGCACGATAACTTTGTTTGGATAATATCTACATAATAACCACATCATCACATAAATGACGGTGTACAACAGTCAGGTCAAATCATCTCCATAATGACCGATCCTAATCGAACTATGCAGCAATGACAAGTAAAAATCCTAAATATATCCCGGTTAATGGCTACTCCTTGTTTTCATATAAATCACAGCAGCAGCTAATGATCTGATTTGCAATTGAGCATCTTTCCGAGGTCACACTCGTGGAGGTTATTCGTAGCCTAAAGTGGAATCAAGACCTTTGCGGAAAACAATAAAAGCGCTGAAGACTGAAACACGAAAGCAGCGAGGGACTGACAGTCATTAGAGGTGGATGAAAGAACGAAGAGAGCAGAGTGGCACTTTGAAGGCTACACATCAACAGCAAGCCGGTGAGGGTGTTGTGGGAGGCGCAGCTAGACAAAGCAAGGGCAGCAGGCTTCTCCAAAAGGTCAAGTATGAGAATAATAGCATCCCTGCAGAGAGGAGGACTAATATGGATGATGTTGAATCAGATTTGCATGAACAAACGCACTCGGGTGCCGAGATGACCAGAAAGTCGGAGATAAACAGGGGCAGGCTGAAAATAAGCAAACAGATAGGTTGATAGATGAGGAGACAGGCAATGAACGGTCTGTTTGATAGAGGTTACGGGTGTGGTAACAAAAGTGAACCCAGCCATTCTGCCGACCTTTTCGTTAGATGTTCTGTGATTTGCAGCATCTCGCATACAGTTATGCTACTTTTATCTTATACGTGTTGAGCAGCACAGAGAGCTTTGCATAAAAGACGGAGCGTAAGAGCAAAGCGAATGTATAATTCTTTAATGAGCTGCATCTCCTAACCTGAGGATCTATCATTAAACTCTAACAGACATTAGAAAAGCGAGATACACGACTGCGCACATGCAAAGTTGATTCTCCTTCTCTCTGGCTCCACTGTTACCCCTGTTAACTTTTGTGTGAACCAGCATCAATGCATCGCAAGCTGTGAGATCTGAGCAACAAAATGGAAAGAGAACGAAAGAAAAGAAGAAACAAGAGAAGAAAAGAACAGGAAAAGCTGCAAATGAAAATATAGTTAAAAGGTCCAGCAGGCCGGATTTAGCTTTTCCCCAGGCAGATTCTGGCCCCCGAGCCTCATGTTTAACATCTCTGCAGTATAAATTAATCACATTTTTTTTCTTTTAGTGGTCAAAGCGACATGGCAGAGGTATAATATGAAGCAAAATTAGTGGCTTAGTCAGTTGATGTTAGTTTTAACTGGGTTACAAAGGTGGTCCACTTCCTAGACAGTAACATTGCCGTGGTTATTCAGATTGCAGTGCCATCGTCCACTTTAAGGTGGAGCGCATACACTGACTAATCAGTTCTCTGGAAAACAGCATCACCATTCTTCTTTTAGGGAGGCTAATCAGGGAAAGACAGATTCTCAGCAGAGGGGATTTTACTTGCCACTTGAGTATTGTACTTTTTGACCTGACATGAAATTTGCAAGTCAGCTTCCTAAGTGTTCATAAGCACCGATAAGCAGTATATGAATTCAATGACATAAAAGTTGTACTTAAATCTAGCCATGCCAGGGTAGTGAGGTTGAAAAGTGTATTAATTTACATAGCTTTGGATTTAAATTGGCATTATTGTATTATAAAAGCCCGTCAATTAACAGTACCGATAATTAATAACACTGATGCTTCTGAAATGGTTAATCCACCAGATTTTACAAGCTCTTTAATCAAAATGATATTTTAAAGCTAAAATATAATTATTATCGTCATTCCTGAATTTAAATGTTTGCTTTTTTATAAAAAAGTAAAAAATATGGTAAAACACGTTATTATATTTTGATTAAGATGTCAAATTACAGTTTTTTTACTTGCATTCTTGAACAGAAAACGAACTGTTTGGTGCTTGAATGTTACGCTGGATTAATTTAGACTTTTTATATAAAAACAGGAATTCAGTTTTTTTGTTTGCCTAAAAAATAGCTGTTATTTATAGTTTTAAACAGGCTGTTGACAGATTTATGTAAATATATTACATACATAATTATATAAAACACTTGTGTTTTCTTGTCTTTATGATAGGTAATCTAATAAATTTGCTAGGGAGTGTAGTTACAATAATAATGCATGCCCCTAATTATCTGTGTCTTTAGTAGTAAATACAAGCAAGTACAACAGGACGGAAAGCCGATGTGAAGGGTTTGAACTACTGCTGTGAACCAGCAGTGGAACAGCGTGCTATTGTTTGCATTCACTGCATCTTTTACACCCTGGCGTTCTCCAGCGTATGCATGTACACAGAAAGCAGCTTTATCTTATAGCGCTGATCAATTCGATCCCGAGGCTCGCTCACCAGTGCCGATTAGAAGGCTTGCCAGACTTTTTATTGTTCTTCCTGGCTCTCTTCAGAGAGCATTGGATGCTTATGAATGCAGATCAAACTGTCCTCAGATGGAGGGGCAACTTTTTTAATCAGTAGAAAACACTGGCCTTTCCCTTTAAGATGAAATAGCTTCTGAAGGCTTTGCAAACCTGGCTCCAGGAAAGTTGGGGAGAGGCCAACAGAGCAACGCAGAAACGATGGAGGGAAGATAGGTGGAACAATGTGTACACTATCCTGTTTGTATGTCTATTATTAATGTAGACATATTATGTATGTGTATTATTTATTTCAGGTTTATGTCAAACCAGAACCAAACACTGTCAGCAATTTAACTGCAAGTTAGACTCCAGTGTGCTTTAGGACTAAAGAGGGAGCACAATTCACAGACTCATGGCTACTTGGCCATGAGAGAGGGCACGTATACCCCACCACCACCACCTCCTTACTATCCTTATTGCTCCGTGTGTTACTCCCTTTCCCTCTTCCTTTTCCTTCATTGTCATCAAATAAGGACCCATGGGAGGACAGACCACCTGGTAACCATAGCTACAGGGATTGAGCACCCCATTGCGAGTAGTGCATTCACACATTCTCCTACAGACACACACACAAATGCCTCTTGTGCTTAAAGAGTTCCTGAATATATTACCAACGACTATGCAGCAGAATATAAACCAGCCTGTGGTCTTGGTGCTTTCCAGAGTGGTATTACTGGTTGTAATGTGACTCATGCATACCTGGAGGTTATAGTTTCCCTATCTAAGTATTCAACCCCCCACAGTATAGTACAGCAGTTAAGGTGACGTGTCATTTCATTTGTTAAGAGAAGAGAAGAGAAGAGAAGAGAAGAGAAGAGAAGAGAAGAAGTGATTACATTTACATTATTGACGTTATGGGACCTGGATGTCTGGGGAGACAGAGCGATAGGAGATGGGCCAGTTCAAGAAGGGATTGAGCTCGTTTGAGGAAGGAAAATCAATCAGTTTAATCTTGGTGAATTCCAGAAAAAGAAAGAGTTAGAAATGACTAAACGACGTAAGAAGAACAGTAAAGATCAAGAGAATAAAAAGACTCCGCTGCAATGTAATAAATAACCGATACTATTAAATAACCTACGAGGAGGAAAGCTATATCTGACTGCTGACGCAGAAATCCATAGATACTTCAGAATCCATTAGCTTCAGCCTTTGCATTTACAGGCATTTATCATATCGCTTGTTCACTGGTGACACAGTGTAGCAAATACTGCGCCTGAATCTTCACTATAACAATGTTTTTCGAAACGTACGACGACACTGTGTGAGAATGAACTTCAGGATGAGTTTGGCGAGAGTTCACCGTCTCCGTCTAACGGCACAGATAGCTCTAACTTAAGCTCCCTGCTTTTAACCGCTCATGTGCTCGGATGCCTGGCTTTTTCCTTTTGTTTTTGATCGGCAAGCGTTGTTTGCCAACTGATTCTCCTCCTCCCGGCTGAGATCAACTCGCCTTGATGTGGAAAATGGACTTAAATCAAATAATAATAGACCGCATGCTGCCTCGGCACAACTGAAGTAACTTCACGTTGCCCGCATAAATGAAACACATCCGTTTTGGAGCTTGATTTCTGCCACTCGCCGATATCGCCTGGCACCGCGCCTCTCTCTCTGCCCACACGCGCTGCCCTCATCCCGCCTCGGCTCTCAACAAAGCCGAGAAATGATTATGTCAAAATATTTGCAAAAGAAAATTCTTAATCTTTCTCATATCTGATAAATATGGGTTTAGGGAGGGAGAGGGAAAACACAATTGTATTTGAGTGTATGTGTGTGTTCAAGGACACACATACAGACATTGTAAGTCAAGAAGCAACGCGGTACTAGATTTGTTTCTGTCAGTCAGAGTGGCAGAGAGAGGATATTCATAAAACATGCTGGGTTACACACAAAGACGCTTCAATCTTAGACATCGCAGATGAAACAAGTGTTGGGCACACAAACAAGAGGTCATAAAAAGTCATTTGCACGCACACACACACACACACACACACACACATACACACTCTCTTTCTAATGCAAGCAGAGTCTGGATTCTGTGCTCTTCCCCTCCTGTGAAATAATAAGCTCCACATTTCAGTGATTTGGATTTAGAGAAGTGGTTTGTAGGCAGAATTTTAAAGAGATAAAGCTGCAGAGCATAGATTTAGTGGCAGCCGCATCTTTAAAAACAACACAGCAGCCTAAATTTATTCATGTCATTGTATTTTATTTATAGGTTACCTCAGAATCACTGATCTGCTGTGCGGACATGCAAAGTACAAGTAGAAAAAAATTAAGAAATGGCTTGTACGAGCCTTGATGTGATTTGTGGGGTCTAGCCGATCCAGCGTCACTCTTTCAGCTCCAGTGCATGTGAACCTTGTTTATATGCATAGAAAGGGTGACAAGCAGGAAGAAAGGCAGAAAATCCCCTTCTGTCACTCTTTATTGTGATTCTTTCTCCAGGAATTCATTGTGGCTTGGAGACAAGATCCCAACACGCTGCCACCGGCTCGGTTAATCATAACCAGCAATTTTCTCTGCAAATAGCCAACGTACCAGCTTCAGGCCCAGCGGGAGGTTTGACTTTCCACAGAAGTGACACATCAAGGTTAGCGGAAAGGGTATGATAAATGCAGTGACAAATGCATTGCTTTTAGCGTTCTTAAATAAGCAGGTCGTGCAGTATAAGAAAACAAACAGAAGCCTTCCTCAGAGAGGTCTCATGGTGAAGTCAGCACAGACTTCTATTCACAACCACCTTGTCAAAGCTATCTGAATGCTTGAGAAATAATCGTGTTGTGCATATTTTCCAAAATATGAAACAGGAATGATGTGCCTGAACAAACTATCAATTAAAATCTTCTGCCACCTGTCATTGGCACTGAAGTATCACTGTTTATGAATTTGAGAGATGAAAATAGAGCTGTTTTTCTTTTATCTTATTTTTTTTTTTAAATAAAATGCAAACCAACATGGGTCCTCCCTACGTTTTTTTTTTTTTTTACCTGAACCCATTTCCCAGTCTCAGTTTTTAATGTGACTACATAACACACTAAAACACACTTGAGTAAAGATCCTACAATAACTGCGAGAAAACCCCAACAATCAAACGACCCCCTATGGGCAAGCACTTGGTAACTGTGGGAAGGAAAAACTCCCCTTTTAACAGGAAGAAAGCTCCAGCAGAACCAGGCCATGCACTTGCCCATTTTAAAGACATTACCATTTTCACCATCACCATCTCAGTTTAAACAAAACCAGGTGTGAGGAGGAGAAAGTGGAGGGTCTGCCTACAAACCACTTGTTCACTGGCTAATTGTTTGAGATTAACCAGTCATTAGCAGTGAGCATAATACAGATATGGTCCTTTTTGAAACATAGTATGACGAAAATTTATACAACAGATTTTTTTTTAGTTTACAGAAGTCTAGGAATCCATGAAAAAAGGATTTACCAGGATGAGCGGAGGACAAAGCTTTGGAAGGTTACTGAAGTTTAGCTAGTTAGCTAGTTCTTCAGGCGAGAGATAAATTCTTCTTACTAAAATTACATGTTCAGTGTTGTTTAGTGAGGTACAGAATCTCAGTCCCTCTTAAAAAACACGTGGTGCATTTCTAAAGCATTAAATACTGCTGAGAGCATCACAGCATTCTGCATACTCAGTGAAGCACGCCTTAGCTTGAAGGCCGGCTATGCATAAATATTACTGATACAGTTACAAATGTACAACGGAATAGTTTGCTAAGGCTAATCTCTATTCAAAAAACAAGGGCGAACTGAAATGACAAGAGCCATAGAAACAACAAGTCACTTAGCAAGTGAATTCAATCCACCTGCTTTTTGTTTTCTACATAAAAACACTGCAGGAGTGGCATCGGAAAATTTCCACAGAAAATAGCTGTTAATGCGTTTTTCTTTATTGGAAAGGAAAACTAAAATGTCATATGCATCGCAGATAAATCCCATTTAGGATGTCAGCATCGTGTCCTCCATCCTTTGCAGTGTTATTTTCCTCCTCATTATTAAAAGGAGTAACTTAACACTCACAAGAATTCATATTTTTACTCTAGTGATTAAACCCACCACCTTTATACACTGATTTAGCTACAAGTGCTTTTCAAACATGACGATTCAGTGAAGTTGCCAAAGAGACCACTTCTTACTCTCGTCAGTGATGTTGGGAGTTATAACAGGTTGCAGGTTACTCTGCGGAAATGTAGGTCAATTTACAGGGATAAAGACAATAGCAATCTCACTGAGTGTGATTACTAAAATTGTTTTGAAACTGTACTTGTTTTGAATTTAATCTGTTATTGCATAAGAACTGTTCACTTGTTTGTAGTGTGCATGGACATGCCACTTTTGAAAAAAAGAATTTTTTAATCAAACTTTTACTTTAAAAAGCCTGAACAAACTTTGTTACCAGAAAGGAGAGATATCCAGTCTATATTTAAGCTTAATACATTAAGATATGTAACATTTGGTTTTTTGAAGTGCCATTCACCCATTCACACATCACATTTATCTATACGCGTTCTAACATTCACACACACACACTCATGTGGATGAATGGGGGTTCAGCATCTTGCCCGAGGATACTTCTGCACAGAGACCAGAGAAGTCAGGGCTTAATCGATAGGTAGAGGACCCAGTCTACCATGCTCTACCACCTGAGCCACAGCTGTTCAGATGGTATTAAGCTGCTAAGAAACACATAATGGCTCAGAAAGGATCTCTAAAACCTTTCTAAAATCCTGTGAAAAGCTTTGATATTGTATTTCCACCAGTCATTATAAGATTTTCTCTCAACTGACACAGATCACAGTAGTCCCTGTTATCTTTGAACCATATTAAAAGACTTTTAGTTAACCTTATTGTTATAATTGTTGCTGTATTAGACTAACAAAGTCCACATCTAGTTGTCAAGTAGCCCAAAGCCATTTTTTTTTCTGAGCAACACTTCCTTCTTCTCAGATGTTTTTTTCTTCTAACTCTACTTAGAAAAGTGGACCCAGTTTTTAGCTGAATCTCCTCTTTACCCCTCAACACATTTCACATTATGAGAAACACAGGGCTTTTAGATGTTTTTTGAGGCCAAGGACAGAAAACATCACATTTGGCCAGTACCCTCCACCCAGAGCATCCTTTCTGAAATTAGCAATTAAAATCAAAGTAAATTTGAACTTCATCCCCTCCCTGGAATTGTCTCAACGTTCCTATGGGTCCTAGTTCTCCCTGTGACACCCATGTATTATGTATAAGCATATGCACAATGAATAAGTCAAGAGATAAATGACAAAAATTACATTTCTTCTCCCCCCCACACCATTTCTGTTTTTGCCGTGACCCGGTTGTTAGTGCATCCTTTATCACGGCTGAGGAGCACGTAAACTGCAGAGACCAGCAGAAAGTGAGATGGAAAAAGTGAGAGAAGAGCAGAGAGAGCAAGAGAGAGGGAGGACAGCTGAATCCATCTCTCAGTACTATCCCTCCCTCTGGGCATTTCCCGGCTGGCACACGATATGTGGAGGCTGCAGTATTTTAAATCTCTACCATACTAATACCAATGAACCATGAGCACATTGTCTTTTATTTATTATTTGTGTGTGTGTTGTGTGTGTGTGTGTGTGCGTGCGCACGTGCGTGCACAAGCATGTGTGCCGGAAACCCTAGATTTGCAGAGGCAAAAGACAAGATTGCAAGTGTGCACCAACTCATTTGCGTATATGCGTGGGTGTATGTTTGCTAATGTTTGTTCCTCTCTTTCTGCGCGCCTGCCTATGAGTTTGTGTGTTTGTGTGTGACTCACCGCTCTCCTCACCAGATGCTTCACAGCCATCTTCATCATCACAGTCGTCTCCGCTGCCTCCCTCCATGTGGGCGCTCCCTCCCTCCTCGTCCTCAACCCTTCCTCTCACTTTGCTCGCCCAGCCCAGCTCCACTAGTAGCTCCTAAATGAAGTGCACACACATGCACACGCACATATGTCAACAGATATTACACATACATTTGTGTAAGACAGTGTAAGACATTTGAATGAATTTGGATAGACTGAAATGTTGATTTTGTATTTTGATTTTATTTAATCACTTTGCTAGTAGGAAAATTTTTCGCATGTCTTTCAAGCTTGTAATTTTTTTCACAACTTAAACTAAAGAAATTGGAACAAATCATGTGTTTTTGTGACAGACTGCTTGTACAAAGTACCTAATGATATAAGAAAAACCTTCCTTGGAAGCAAATCTAATGAATTAAGGGGTAGCAGTATGTAATGTAAACTATAACCAAGAATAATCCAATTTTCAGAGGGTCACACAGAAGGCAGTGACTGATTTTTTTTTTTTTTTATGGAAACAACCTGTATGTATAAACACACATAGAAAGAAAGACTAGAAAACCAGGAACATGTAGACAAAAGCATAGATCAAAGTTCACATTATTACTTTATTCAGGTCATGGTATGACAACAACAATCCACACTCTCCACTGCTGATTTAGATCAGTGCAGATGCTGTGGGATAATTTTGATGCCAAATAAAAGCTTCATTCCATCTAAAAAAAAACAACAACAACAAAAAAACCCGCCTGCTATCAGATTACTTTATATGTACAATATTGAATTTAGCTTCAGCAGTGTTAAAATATGATTACCAGATTTTTTTATTAAAATTGCAGATTTTGAATGAAAAAATAAAACATACAAGTCATCAAATTGAAAGTCATATGGTTTTCACCCATACACTATGACAGGATCATGTAATTGGTTCCCAGTTTGATAAATGAGTACTGTAAAGAGCCAAGGTGCGTTATATAGATAGGGTCCAGCGAAGGACAGAGATAAAGCAAACATACACCAGTTTTATGAAGGAAAAAGACATAAGAAGACATTATATACTGTATATGTATAGTACCTGAGTGAAAAATAAAATGTCAGTAAAAAAATATCTCTTTCTTTTTTGCCTTATTTCTGTCCTTAGCTGGAACCGATTAGGTAGCATTGTGGTCCTCGCTTGGGCACCTTTACTTGATTTGATTCCCTGACCAACTGTTCCAAAGCCAGTAGTGTTGTAGTGTTGCCACAATACTATCCAGCTGCTAAGATGGCCAAAGTTGCTGGCCAACCAACTAGACACTGTGGTGGTTGACAAGGAACACAAGACCACAGTATATAATATATATGGCAAGCTCAGCGGACAGCTACATGAGGAAGAAGAAGCACAAGAAAACAGAGAAATGCCAAAACTAAAAGAATGGCTCCAGCAGATTTCAGGCACAACATAAGCAAAATTGGTCCAGAAGGGCACAATCCAAGCACCAGCTAAGATACTGTGCAGAACCTCTGGCAGAGCACTTAAGCTTCATATTCATACCACACCTCCAAGCAGTGAAGAGTAGAGAGTTCATCACGTTACTTGTGGTTTCGTAGGGTTTTTAAAAGTAAAATGAGAAGAAGAGTCTTCAGCTTTCAGGCCCCTCTCCAAACTAGAACCAGCTCCCAGTTAGGATTTCAGGCAGACCCTCTCCTTACTTTAAAATTAGTCTTAAAACCTTTCTTTTTGATAAAGCCTATAGTTCATGCTGGATCAGGTAACCTTGAATCCTCCCTTAGTTACACTGCAATAGGCCTATGTTGCTGGGCACTTAGCATTTCTTCTTCACTTACCTTTTTTTTTACTCACTATGTGTTTATATTCAAATTTCCATTTAATCATTGAGTGTTATTGAATAATTCAGTTATTATTAATTTCTGTCTGTCTTCCAAAGCATGCCTTTTATCCTGTCTCCCTTACCACCAACCAATCACAACAGAAGTCTGCCCCTTCTGAGTCTTCCAGAGGGAGTTTTTCCTTTCCACTGTCACCAAGTGCTTGCTAGCTAATACGAGGTTCTTTGACTGTTGGGGTTTTCGTTGTATTATTATTATTATTAGTCTTTACATTCCAATATAAAGCTCCTTGAGGTGACTTTTGTTGCTATGGGATGCTATTTAAATACAATTGAGTTGAATGCTTTATAAATTAGTACTACATTAAAATCTGTCTGAACAACTAAATGCTACAAAAGGCCAAATGGACTGTCAGTATAGTCTGAAATTTTATGGTCATTTTTACCAGACTGAGAGCTGTAACCGATTTTCCTTGTCTCAGCTGCTTGTTAATACACAGCCAAAATCTGTTAGACTCTCTGGTATTTAAAGATGACTTAACTCTGCCTACCAAATATAATCCCTTTAGCACATAAGTATAAGGTGTCTGTTTTGATTCACAATGAGAAGATATTAAGTAGGCAAATAGCACACTATATAAGAATAAAACTGAAAACAGTACACCTATGCTTGTGTATGGATCAAGAAAAAATGTTTAAAATAAGCAGGCATCATCGATCACTTTGTGTGATTAACAAGCAAGGGTGATTGTGGAGTTTCCTTGTGGGGCAAAAGAATGTGGGATGCAAACAGAGGGACATCTGGACTCCACCATAGAGTAGGTGTGTAGCAGCCATGGAACCAAGGGGAAGCAAGGTTATTATATGACAGCATGTCCGAAGGGACACAGAGACAGACTAGGCTCTGTACGGTGATTCACCATCATGTCATTGGACTGCAAATGAGTGCTGAGGGAGGACAAAAATACATTACAGCACCGTTTCCACCAGGACTGTTTTCTTAGTCATGTGGAAAGTTTGAAATTTAAACAGGATTTGAGCCATGTGGCACTGAAACTCCTCAGTGAAACCAACAGAGCCAACAAATAAAATTATTCAACAGTGGTAACTCCAGAATGGCCTGTCCAGTGTAATTAATGACTGGAGACAAAGTAGTGGTAGTGACTGAGGTGATGACCTTTTGTATGCTGCAAAAATACTTTCTTTTGCTTTGTTCTTAATAATACATCAGATTTTAAAAATCAAAGGATAATAAGACATTTCCAGCTAGCATTGTTTGGACGTTTTAAGTTTCACAGGTCGATTAATAACATGAACATAATGTACCAATGACTATTGTAGGAAGTAGCAATTAAAAAAAATCATAAATAATTCTTCCACAGATGACCCCATAAATTAAAACACTTCATTATAAAATGTTTAATGAATTATACCTGTTCAACTGCTTGTTAATTCAAATATGTAATCAGCCAATCTCATGGCAGCAACTCAAACAATTTAGGCAAATAGCAGGCCATCTTGACCATGTCTAAGTTCAAAATGAGCAAGGAAGAAGGCTGATTTAAACGAGAAAATATCCAGTGAGTAGCAGTTCTCTGGGAGAAAATACCTCGTTGATGCCAGAGGTCAGAGGAGAATGGGCAGACTCCTATGAAATGAAGGCAACAGTAAAGCAAATAACTACTCATTACAACCAATGTATGCAGAAGAGCATCTCTCAAAGCAAAATGCATCAAACCTTGAATCAGAACAGCAGAAGACACTCCTGTCAGCAAAATACAGGAAAGTAAAACAGCGATTTACAAGATTGTTGCGTTGGTATCCTTTAAAGTTCTTACTGGCTGTAAATGATCCCATTACATGCTGACAAATGCAATTCCTGCTCATAAAAGCAGTGACCAATTTACAAGAGGAAAAGTAAAATGTGAACGTGAATGAAGCCTTCCTTGCCCATCTTCAGCTGGCATGTAATAAAAAGTTGAAAGCCCTTCCCCATTTTAACACATAGGGTTGATTCATTTCATCTTGACTGGCTGTGCATGTACCTACAAGTTTTTAATTTTGAGTATAAACAAGTGGTTATGCTAATAAAATACCATTAGACAGCAAAGCTTATGTGAAAAACAAGCTACTGCAGCAATGGTCTGCTTAGCACGCAATACAAAGTTAAAAGACACCAAGGAAAACGCATAAAGAAAGACAGACCTTCAAAATCCGGTTTGCAGAAATAATTAAAATTCCAGGGACGCTTCTGCTTTCTGTCTCATATTTTCTTTCTGCTCTCATCCTTGTGGTCAGAGTGTGTAAATGGCACACATGACAGGCATGAATAATAATTAAAAAAAATGGTGTGCATTAATGGCTGTGCCTCAGATGAATGGCTTCACCCACAGAGAAGCCGCCGGAGCACCTAGTTTAAAAGAAACAAAGCCCAGGATGTGGGTTTCCAAAGGCGACTCTTAACGGGTTCAAATTACACTAAGTTTGTATGTGTGCACAGACTCGCATCCTCTCAATTTATCAGAAAGATGGAAAGGCCACACGCAACTCAGAATGGAAAATATCAGACCTTTCCCCTCAGTTCATGTCGTGACCTGTTAACATTACTATGATCGATCCAGATGCCGGGTATCCAAACATATTGATCTAACCGCGTGTTCGTCTGAATTACATCAGAAAATTGGCAGAAAGCTCGAATAGTCTTTAAATCACAGACGACCAAGAGTATAGAAGTTAGACTGAATTAATGAGCATAAGAAAGGAGATCACATCCATAAATGATTATATGGTGCATGTGTAGTGCATGTGTGGTGCATGTTTGTGTGTGTGTGTGTGTGCGTGTGTGTGGGGTATGGGGCGATGCTGACTTGGCATTTTCTCCATGTAAATGCAGCGTGATTAATAGAGTCACCAGCAAAATTAGACAGAGCGCAGAACAGCAAAACAGCAAAAAAAAAAGGAAAGAAAAGAAAACTAGGCCTTAGCATGTCCCATCCAATTAATTTTCCGTAACCCTCACCAACATTACATAAACCAGAGGTTAACAGGCTTTCTTTAAAATGAGTGGCTGTTGCTAGGAAAGCATAACTTCTGTTTTTATGACAGTTCTAATGGGTACTGTTTAGTTTCTTTAATATCTTTTATAGATATTATAGTTGTTTTCAGTAGCCTCCAAAGCCGTCTGAAAACACAGACAAACTTCATAATCTCTGTGGTCCACATGTGCTGTCTGTAAACACCTACAAGGAGAAATAACTGTGAAATCTCATTATTTGAAACTGGGGCCATATTTAACTGGAGCAACCAAACGGCTTCCTTTAAAAATGATTAAAAACAAATCAATGGGCCACACTGCTGAGCGGGGTGTCCAGTCATGTCCAGTCATTACCGTGTCCCAGTGGTGTGTGGATTGTAGAGTGGAGGACACTACAGGGAAGTGTAGAGTGAATACTAAACAAAATGTGAGCCTTAATTGTGACTGATCACCAGAGAAAAATACAAATAGTCCAATAGAAATTTTAATCCAAAGAATATGAAGTCCAATCAGGACTGTGATCTAAAGAGCATAAAGGAACAGAGAACTAAGCACAGGAGAGCACACAAGGCTATTTTAGGGTTAGAGAGAGGAGAGGAAATGCGAGATGCGTACAGGCAAAGAAGGAAGTAAAGCGAATTATTCAATGGAAAAACAATATTCGAAGAAAAATAGAAAATAAGTGAGAGAACTAAGAGTACCTCAGCACGATGACAGGCTAGTGAACAAAGGTCGACGAAGACATCAACAGAGAAATGAGACAGAAGGAGGAACAAACAGGGTGACAGCAGGGGAACTAAAAGCTGCCATTAAGAAAACTCAAAGAGTTAAACCAAAACTCAGATTCAACTAGACTAAACAAAATGATAAAGAAATTAAAACAGGGTTCCAATTTCAACAAACACAATAATCAAACTTCAACCACTGGAACAACTGTAAAGTTTCTCGACTGAGAAAACAACATGACACCTGGGAGGACGGATACTGTTTAATTATGACTCCAAATTGTTGCTGCTGGACAGAATTCACCACTAAAATAGATTAACAAATTTAAACAAATCAGCTGTTTCCACCTGTCTGAGTAACATCTACTAGGTTAAAAAAACCTAAGTATACAATTTTCTTATATTACATCACCCTGTTTTTATTTTATTTTATTAAAGTGCATTTGTATACCCTTTTTTAGATAAAAAAAAGAACACAAAAGATTTTTTCTCTAGTATTGTAGGGTCTTTGACTTACATTGTAAAGCGTAGTGAGGCGACTATTTGGCGCTATATAAATAAAACTGATTTGAATTGATGAATGAATGACCAGCAAACCACATTATGTTGCCAGTATGGGTTGTATGATATATCAGGCTGTCTCCCTCAATCCAGAAGGGTCCAAAGCCACATCCTCCACACAAATAATAATGAATCATGATAATGAATGAATTTCATATATCATTCTATGGAATCGTATGATTTTATGAATCATTCCCACAAATCATATCACCATATTACCATACTGAGTACAGCCTTGAAAGTGCTGCATAAATTCCAGTTTAATTGTTGAAATAATTAATTTATTATTGAGTGTTATTATCTACCTGTGTTTCAAGTGCTGACATTTAACTTTATTGGATTAAGCAGCACTTCACAGAAGGTGGCAGCGCATAATTGAAGGCCAGATGAACTTAAGGTCACCCCTCCAT
>VUQR01009961.1:0-12906 GCA_015108515.1 Hemichromis elongatus | reverse complement strand
CACCCCCCCCCCCCCCCCACCCCCCCCCCCCCCCCCCGCAATACACACACAAACACAGACACACATATCAAAACAAAAAACAAAAAAACAATACAACTGGAGCTGTACAAGAATAGTTAAGGTTTCCCTATAATATAAGGTAACATCACTCTCGCAGAATGACAACCATATGGTGTCACTGCCAAGGTTAGCACAGAGTTCAGTAGTTGTGGAATCATCCAAGAAAACAATAAAAACCACTCTTTTTTTCTAAAGCAAATACTTTCATACTTGAAAAATTTTTTTTTGAAGTATGAAAGTTTGTTTCATCATAGTGTCCTTAAAAGTTGAAGGACAGCCTCCAAATCTAAGGTTTCTTCTCTCGGCTGCGTATTTCAGAATGAATATTGATTGCAGCATTAGAAGGAAGGTCACCAACTCATAATATATCAACACGGGGACCATAAATCCCATAATTACAAGACAGTTTGGACAGCAGTTGCTGTTAGGGTGGTAAAAATCTCAGTATCATCCCTCTTAACATAAGAATTTGGGTAGCACTCTATAAGACAGCCCATGTTGGGCGTGTAATTCTCCTGTAATTAAATGTGGATTTCAGTGTATTTTATTTTAGAATGTAAAGTAAATTCAGATTCAAATTTATGTCTGAACAGTGATTGTGAAAGAAAAAAAAGTTAAGACTTTACTCCATCATTATAAGGCTACATACGCCTGCTAATTTTGACGGTGTTCATTTTTTCTTGTGAGCTGGTAAAGAAGAAGAGTATTTATTACATTTATATCATTAAAATAAAAGGACAGGTAATTAATAGAACAACCATCATCCATAAATAAAGACGTAAAATACCGAGATTAATCCTCTCCATGACATGGCCTGCATCCTGAAAAGTACGGCACATTTAATATGCAAGATGGGGAAATATTGTTTGTTAATTATGCCTTTTAGTTGTGCGCTGTATTATAATGCGTAACCAAAATTTAAATACATCATACTCGAAGCAAGTGAGGTCATTACAAGGCTCTGTTAAGAGTAACAAATTGGTAGAACACTGGGTGCGAGTATTTACCTGTGTTAGCTGTTCCAGCCTCTGTTTTGCGCCCTTCAGGACAGGATCCATATTGCGCACAGTCAGCTCGGGATTCTCCCTCTGGGCTTTTAAAGTGTTGCCAACCACACGACCTGCATAGCTACAGAAAGGCAGAACATGAGAAAGATATGCAGTACTTCCTGTCCCAGTTTGTCTGTGTGTGAGTGTTGTTCTCCTGTCCCAGTTCTCTCTATTCACTATACTTCTGTGTTTAGTCAGAGTTTAGAAGATTCATTTCATATGCACAGACAAGCACATGCACACGGTCATATTTCAGTTACTTTAGAGGATATTACATTTACTCACACTGGTTTTGTGGAGTCTTGTCCTGACCCTTCCATAATCACTACTTGACCATAATCCAAATCTAACCCTAACCTTAACAGTAAACCAAGTTTTGAACTTATATGTTAATAATCTGTCTTTTGCACCTCTGACAGTAAGCAGCTACCAGCAACAGAAAGACATTACAAGTACACAGACACACACTTACCGTTTGCAAAAAGAAGAGTCACTATTTACTGGACTAACTAGTGATATGCGCTCATTGTTATGTAGACTAATCTTATTTCATTACTTTTTTTCTCCAGGGATATTTTATTGACAACAAATGGACTGCTTACAGTAATTGCTATTAGTGGTTTTCAGCAAGGTTGTAAAATGATTCATCTTTAGAAATCACATTTTCCCACACACAGGAAACTTAAATTAAATTTACAATGATTTTTTATTATTATTTAATATATGTATAGGAGTTTTTAGTTCTTGCATAATTGTGTGTGTGTGTGTACATATCTATCTATCTATCTATCTATCTATCTATCTATCTATATATCTATCTATATCTATATATATATATATCTATATATATATCTATCTATATATATATATACATATACGTATGCATCATACAACATTTTTCTATAGTCAAAGGTACCCGCTATAGAAGCGCTGAATTAGGGGCACAAAAATCTAATGTTAAAAATATCTGAAACGATATTACTTTATTTTACATTTGAGTAACTGTATGTTTCTAAATTATACAATCAAATTAAGTTTAGTAATACAATTTATTACATGCAATGAGTGCTTTCTTTGATCATCTTGCATACTGATAGCTTTTGCTATAACAGGCTGTAAGCAAGGATCACATCATTTTGTCTTGTGGGTGGATCAAAAGGAAGATGAAGTGGGAGAAGAGCAAAAAAGAAGAAACAAAAGTTCATGAGTCACATTTTTCCATGTTCCAAACCAGCTTTGCTAGCTAATACAATCAACCACCAACTCAGTAACCACCGAGTCCACACCCTCAAAAGCACAAACACACTCTGGCTATGGCAACAAGGGAACAGGATTGTGGGAACCAAGGAGCAGAGACATGGTGGATGAATCTGAATTGATTTGAGTGATGCCAAGAGATGGTGCGGTGGTGAAGACCTCTTCTTCTGGAGCCATGCTTACTTTGCTGGTCTGGGATAAGATCCCATGCGAAACTTAACACAGTGTATAAAGCCTTTAATTAAGTTTCTCAGATTGTTGTTATGTTCTCACACAGATCAAGTTTTAAGCGTTCGTGTCCCGAGGCCTTAATAAGTGAGTTCTAAATCTGTGCTCGGATTCATTACACCTGACTTGAACTAGCTACATTAACTGATGTCACAAAAATGCTTATCAACTGTCTCTGTGAGAGAAGATGTTCCAAACCATCTTCATGCAAGTTCACATTAAATAGGCAGCCAAACATATATCACATCAAAAGATCAAACTGCATGCTTTACTAATAAAGAGTGAGACTCGAGATCCTCGCGGGAAAATCAGTTCGACGGAGAGGCAAACTTTCTGTGATCCACGAGGAAAAGAATGCAGCATCAATAGAAACTGAAGCAAAGAGAATAAACTAAATATTATACTTCTGATGTTTTCATTAGCTTTAAACTGGTATGGCTCAAAAAATATTATTACAGGTTTTGCTTTTATGTTTCATAGGATGCATTATAAATGTTTCAGGGGAAAAAACAACTCTGTATAAGCAAAAACAGTTGCTACAGGAAAAGAAAAATATGCAGCATTTAGTAAATAAATTAGATGGACCTATTTTTTCATGTACGGCTCCTGTTAACTGCTTCATGGCCTTGCATTTGTATACTTTCGATCTTTTTGAGTATTTCATCTCTTCCTCATGCTTATGTGTTGTTAAAGATATGTGTTGCACCTAATTATTTGCTGATGGAAATACTGCAACAGAATCTTAGCTGACTGGCTGTTTGTGCACGACTGCTGTAGCAATAAAGGTACAGCATATAAAATCTCACCACTAGATGTCAGTAGATTGCAAATTGCAGTTCTGTTTTCAGTCGCTGTTTACCTCAGCTGTCAATATGTGCCCATGTCTATTTACTCTTGAGGTAGCTGTAAAACTTTGCATAAAGAATCAGATACAAGTTGATGACAGCGTTACTAAGTTAAGCTGCTGAGGATATCCTGAGCTTTTATGTCAGTAATCGGTGCTGGTTTTGCCACTGTTAGCTGCTAGCAGGTGCTAGGGAAAATTTCTGTGAATTGTATCTAATGTTGCTGGACTCAAACAGTGAATAAAATCTGATACAATGTAACACTGTAATGAAACTGTTTATCAGGTGGAATGTGCCATTTTTAGGACCCTTGAATCTAACATTAGCCAGCAAAGTGTTAGCTTATAACCAGCTGTTGCTTTCATTTAGCGAGCTTGTCGTTAGCCATCTGGAAGCAGAGGGTCGCACGTTTAATCTGCAATAATATTGGGAATAAATGAGCATGTTTATGCACATTTTATATTTTAGAGGTTTGAATTCAGTTAAGAAGATGAGACTTGAGGTGAGGAGAAAGAGAATGAGATTAAATTCAAATGCCAGTGGTGTTATTGCTTTCCCTTGTGTTTTCACTTCTTTAGTGAAAAGGACCCCTAATCAGATGCCAAAATATAGCCATGACACTTTATATGTTCAGGCTGCTCTCTAGCCACATACATAAAATGGCATTAGGCAGAATGACTATGACCACTGTGTTTAAGATACTAGGAAAACATGGCAGCTTCTGCAAATTGGCGCCTGCTCCTGTGTATTTTGAATTTTTAATTCTAAGTTTATGAGAATGTTTTTGTTTGTTGGAATAGATAATTAATTATTTTATAATTAATGAGTGCAATATTATTTGTCTATCAAACTCAAACTGACTGTACCTTTAACAAAAAGTTTTCCCAAATCCTATGATCTCTGAGAGATAAAACAAAATGGTCAAGCGTTATAAATGAAGACAGTTTGGGTTATACTTAAATTAGATGGCTTATCCATTAATTTCACCACATGATACGGACCATATATTTTTACTGTATTGCTACATAACAAAAAAAAAAATACTGTCACCATGGGAACTGGGAATATCGATTGCCAATGAACAGCAAGAGATCATAACATGCATGCTGCCTAATACTCTGTACATTCAAAGAATTCAATTCTGTAGTTTTTTGGCTTGACTGGTATAAAAGTGTGTTGCTAACACAAACGGGATATGAGACCACATGTACTGTGCCCACAACAGAATGAAGTAATAAAAACAAGATAATGGCCTACATGTAATATGAACAGGATACTGGTGCACATCTACATGAAACTGTGTGATAAAAGGCAACAAAATCAAAGGCAAAAACAGAAGTAAAGGGAAGAAGAGAGAGGCAGTAATGAAGAAGGGCAATGAAGAAGAAAGCAAAAATGAAATAAAAGCTCAATTAAAAACCACAGACCTTCCCCTAAGGGGAAAATCCCAAGATTCCACAGACTCCAGCAACGAGTTTAGGGATCAGTGTCAACAGCGCGCATCCAGTGAATTTGTTAGTGTCAACACCTCACACATACTGCTGGCATATTTCATGTTTCCTTTATATTGATCTAAGCTTGGAACATAACTCACATCATTTGAAACAATGCAGCCAAGTCTGACAGGCAGCTGATTTGACCTTTATTTATACAAGGCTGACTGAATGTATACTTGTTCTTTTACCACCACAAAAAAAAAGTAAATTAAAATAAATGGAACAAGCACAGAAGAAACAAGCAGGCGTGGATATGAACATTATTATGTATCAGTGCATTAGACAAGTACACTAGCTATAACACAGGCATTTCCTCCAGAGGATAAAAAGATGGCAGTTTTCCAACAACTCTTCCATAGATAGAAACTGTTTTTCCGTAAAGAATGACCAGCAGACCTGTAATGAAAAATGTAAAGGTGAGTATGTATTTACCTCCTCTAATGAATCTTTTTCATGGTAAATGGACTATAAGGAGCTGAAGGTGATGGCAGGAGCATGTCTGTGAATTGTATCCAGATAATGAACAACAGTACTTTTCCTCCAAGTCACAGAAGAAGTGTTTCTGTGTAGACAGACATACTTTTTTTGCAGACGAGTGTTTCTGTTGGATATTTAAATGTAAATTTCTCAGAGAGTCAGATATTGGAGGTTTTATATTCTGTGACCTCCTCCATATTAATATGCAAATAAATGTAATAGATCTCTATGTGGATATTGAGACCGGGATGGATTTTGCCGTGTTTATATGCATAGCTTTTAGTAAAATTACTACCGCCCACACAAAACCGAACACACAAAAATATACTCGCACCGACCACTTTATTAGGTACACTTGTTCAACTGCTAGTTAACACAATCGTTCAGTGTATTTAAACATCTACACACGGTCAATACGACTTACTGAAGTTCAAACTAAGTAAATAAACGGGGAAGAAGATTTTGAACATGGCATGATTGTTGGTGGCAGGAAGGCTGATTTCAGTACTTCAGAAACTACTGAGCTACTGGGATTTTCCCACATAACCATCTGAAGGGTTTACAGAGCTTGGTCTGAAGACGACAAAATATACAATGAGCAGAAGTTTCTTGGTGAAAACAAAGATTCCTTCATAATGTAAGAGGTCAGAAGAGAAGGTCAGACTTCTTTGAGCTAATAGGAAGGCAACAGCAGCTCAAATAATCCGTCATTACAATCAAGGTATGCAAAAGAGCATCTCTCAGAGCACTAGGTTTTGAACCTCGAACCAGATGAGCTACACAGGGTGCCACTCCTCTCAGCTATAAAAACAGAAAACTGAAGTTGCAGTTTGCACCAACTCAGCAAAGCTGGATAACAGAATTTTTTTTTTTGCCTAAACGACTAGTATAAACTCCTGGCACCTGGCAGAAGCTATATGTCGTATTACACAGGTGCAAGGAAAGAGGGTGAAGGATGAACAACCAACAACTTACATTTCCAGCAGTTTGCTGGGAATGGTTGTGGTGGTGAGGATGAACCTTCTACCTCGACCTTTGTTCTTATTCCAGTCCTTACCTGAAAGATTCCCCATTTCTACCTTTATTATGTTAAATCAACTAATTTCTAAATTGATTTGGCGAAAAAAAGACAGGATAAGACTCAGACTTTTTTGTTGACTGTACTGCATCTTTTTCCTTTTTTCTGAGGAGATTACACATGTGACTGAGAAACAAGAGTCTTCTGTGCAAAGGTTACTGAAATCACAGGAAAGATTTACCATCTGGCAATCACACGCATCCTTTTCAACTGGAGATGAAAGTGTCCACAGCATCTGCACATCTGAAACATTTTCTTATATCTAATACCAGCTGTCCTGCTGAATGTACTGGAAGTTGTCATTGGTATGAATGAACTATTGGCCCAGATTACAGATGTCCCGGCTGCGCTGTTTATTCGCCGCCTGATGATAGTATTGCAGGAACTGTGGCGTGTCGACAACACGTAGAGGTGTGACTGTGAGTGACACTTAATGAGATCTGGAGAACGACGCACATAAATCACCAACAGCACAGTGACAACGCTCCTCTGCTGCTGCCCTTAGTTACTGTGAGGTTGCTAACAGTGACACGCATACTGCTCATTTATTAAGTCGCCTCCCTGCAGCGTTAAAGCATCTCACACGCGCGCGCGAACACGCACACAAAATTGTAATACCTGAAATGGTGATCTGATCTGAGGGAGTAGTGCAATTATAGGCGTCGCAACCTCAGTTGTAAATCTAGCTGCATTCCTGTGGAGACATTTAATTAGTCCATTCAACCCCACTCCACAGACACACTTATAACATGCATAAATATTCTACACAAAGTAACACACTGTACCCACACCTAAGGGATAAACCTGTAGTTCTTGGGCCAGATGAAAGTCTGGTGTGGTTTAGACTCATTTTAGTTTAGCTTAGTTTCATTTTTTTCTGTTCTCTACTTTCTACTTTTCACTACATGCTTCAGGACATTTCTGTCTAGGACTGTTTCATGTCTTCATAAAGCATTAAGGGGTGATGTAAATTAGAAGTGGACATTTGAACACACACACACATAAATAGACCGGGTGTGGTGGGTCTTTAGTGAAAAGAACAGAGTTAATGTGTGGTCGCCATAGATGGTGATATGTTGCTTCCCTCTTCTGGAGGCAATCAGCCATTACAGATCTAACTGCAATCAGAAGGTCCACATTCATCACACATGTGCCCACAGAGATGTTTCTACTCATTCTAAATAATTAGGCCTGAGTGAAAAGTGACAATGAACAACACAAAGTTGAGGGAGCGCACTCCCAACTCAGACTATTTGGGGAGTGCATGAATGCAGTGTGAGCCAGCATTAACAAGCTGTGTATCAACATGAGTTTGTGCTTTTCCACCTGTGACAATTTTAAAAAATCCTCACTAAATGCATTCAATAAGTTCACCCTAAATGACAGTGATTCAATCCTGTCCTGGTTTGAATTTGGCAGAAAATACCTGTGAGGGTCGAGTACGAATGTGTAACGCCATAACTGCTCATTGAAATATGAAAATAAAAGTTGAAAAAAATTGGTTTAGAACACTATTCTGAACACAGCTCTTTTTGAATGCATAGGTTATTGAACACTGGTTGTTCTGGTGTCTCACTTGTGAGTGGCGCACCTTTGAGGGGAGTGTGTGTAAGTGGATATGGTAGGATGGCCCAGAGCCACTGGAGGTTAATCTGCTGCCAGCTGGGTCCTGTCACCTGCACGCTTAGTTTATAAAGCATTTGGCCTCGGGCCTTCTCTGATTGTACTGTTTTCTCACTTGTGTCTGACTTTCAGAGTATTTGTAAACTGATTCTCCCTGGTTTATTTTTCTCAGTGGATCAGACCCAAACATCTGAAAAACTGGCCCGCTTGATTGTGTCTTCTGACCACGTTAGGAGACAGCTGGAGAAGCTACATGACTTCCACTGCTAAAACAGAAAAAAAATTCCCCAAAATGTGCCAAATAAAGTTAGTAGCACTTCATTAGTTATTTGAGATGCACTTAGGACCAGATATTTTAACTGCATTATTTAAATGAATGATTTAGATACCGAGAAACAGATTACATCCACTCTTGTGCTCCACTCTAGGCTGCCTACAACGGAGGTATAACCATCTTTACTGTCATGCCAAATTGTAACTATGAAAAAAGGGGGCCTATGATCTGCTCTGTACTCCTCCATCATCCACTCTCAGACTTTCTCATCATTTATCGCCTTTCTCTCTCACACACACACACTTTCACCAACACCAGACATTTGTAAGTGAAGTGGGTCAGAGGGCGGAGGAGATGAATGGAGGTCTGAATAGCAGGATGGAGAGATGAATGGATGGCTGAATTAATGGAAGAATGGGTGGATGGATAGATGGATGAATGAGAGAAGAAGATGTAAAGAGGTCAGAGAGGCACAGACTGGCTCCGCTCCAGCAGCAGGCCAAGGGCAACATCTAAACCTGTTATGAGAGTGAGTGAAACTTCAGTCTAAACTGATTTTACTGATGATGGTGGTGAATTTTTTAATATATTTAATTCAAGACCTTCTGCACAAAATTGGAGGGAATGCAGGGATTTCTACTTTGGAATGGAACGGGAAGGAATGTAGATGTGGGAAATGTCCCGAAAGGTTAAAATGTTAAAAGAAAGGACAGGGTTAAGACAAGTTTTTTTACACGATATGTTCATTCAGCATCTTAAATCACGGGTAATTTGATAAATAAGATCAATAACAATTGAAAGCTCTGGAAATCCCCAGCATAAAACTTAGGAGACACCAGTGATTGACTACAATGAGAGCAGACTTGCTTTTTACATTTGTCTGGTACATCAGGCCACTGATAGCTTGCTAATAATGACTTATTTATATTTTCTTAGATGTTAATATATAAAAGATGGAACAAAGAAATTACAACATGATTTGTGGAGTTCTCAACATGTAACAATGTAATTTTTAGCGTTATTATCCTTTCTAGCACCAGTTTTCTTTAAATATCCAGAGAAAAGGAAACAGTAAAGCCGATAAATATGAGGATCACTGACTTCAGCAGCATCAACGGTGATGAAAAGAAAGAGCGTGAGGGATGTCCTTGCACGGCCTGTTTCGTATGGTTGATAGACCTTTAATAAATAAACCTTCTCAATCACAGGAACAGTTTCCCTGCTGAGACGGATAGAACGGTCTCCCATCAAAGTGAGTGTGCTCCAGAGGAGTGTGTGTGTCTTGCCGAGTGCATGTTGGTATGTTTGCTGCTTGGTATGTGTGGAAGAATGTGCGTCTCGGAGCACATTTGTCTAAGCGTGTGTGTGCGTTGGTACATCTGCGTGTGTGGGTCCATTTGTCTTGTTACCAGTTTAAGCTGCCAATGTAATCACCATGAGAAAGACTCTGGAAACGAACTCGCTAACCTTCACAACCCCTGCCCTGGCAACTATAAGAGCCACACACACACACACACACACACACACACACACACACACACACACACACACACACCGTCTCTATGTTTTAATTTAGGCTTAAAACCTTCCTTTGGCTACAGCTTTTAGTTAGAGCTGCATCTGGTGATCCCAAACTCTCCCTTAGTGGACTTCCCATGATGCACTTGTACTCCATCCTTCTCTTTTCACTCCCCATGCGTTTATACACCACTGCTGCATGTCAGTAAATTTGGCTTCCCCTCCATAGTCTGTGTTTGTGCTGCTCATGGACGATCTGATTGTTGATGTCTTTCTCTTACAACATAGAGCTTTTTGTGAAACAACCATTTTTCTGGAGCTGAAAATAAAAACAAACCCTTAATTAGCACAAATGTTGGTATAAATAAAAATGAATTGTGCAGAAGTTGTTGACCTGCATATGTCTAATTTAGAATAGTGAACTTTTTTTATGTTGTGCTGGGTGTGGTACCAGGGATCCGGTACATTTTCATCTGAATGAACAGTTGACTCCTAACTTTTTCTGTGATCACCTATTTGAAATTTTAATGTTTTCTATTACTCGGCACAGCTGTCGTCTTTCATGAACGTGATATCGTGGGATTGGAAATAAATGGCTTGTTGCTTTAAGCACATTTCAAAGTGTGTGATGTCTATGCGTTTTGAGCTATTAAGGTTAGGGTTTGGGTCTCATGGGCTGAACATCCAAAGCTCACACTGACAACTAAATTGTTAATCCAGGCCTTCCAGCATGTCTTGCTAAGTCCATCCAACTTGTTCTGCTGGGACAAGGTGCTGCAGAAAGATGAGAGAACACGCAGTCATCCTTCTGCATCAAATACTGCTGGTTTTTCAGATGCTGCTGGCCTCACAGTCATACATTTATTACGTTATGGCATTATGAGAAGAGAGAATATATAAGTGTTGTTCTTTAAAGTAGATGTTAGGAGGATGGAGGGTTGGTGGGTGGAGTTCGTGACAGGTTTGTCAGCCAGGAGAGCGTGGTTTATATTCCCTTTGTTTTGCTTTTATTCAATTGCTGATTAGTTTCCTTTTGTGCCTTCACATACTGTTTAAAAGCCTGTGGGGTCCTTTTACAACCATCAATATGTCAACAGTTATAAGTGATTATTGCCATAACTTGGTACCATGCAGATCAGACAGTGGTGGCTTGGCTGATTGGAAGCCAAGGAGATGGTGAGTACCGCTAATGCCCCAACAAAGACTAAGCAACTAAGGCTGGCATAGAAGGAATTGAACAACACTGGCAACACTGAGCATCCACGCATTCATTCTCCTAAAACCTGCAGAATTAAGGAGTAGAAATGGGAATTGACAAGAACGTAGTGATTCTGATTCCATTATCAATATCACCTGTTGCTTCAGTTCCTCATTGATTGTCAATGGCTCCGGTTTACAGTTTTTTTCTGAATGCCTAAACCCTAACTGTGATTCTTAGAGCACAATTTCTAAAACTATTAATACTTATCGCAAAACCACTCACTGAGTTTGCAAAACTAAAAGCACAAACACTGCTTTGCACTCAGTTTGCAATTTTGTAACACACACTTTGCAAACCTGTAGGCACAATTCACTGCACAGCACTCTTTTTGCAGAACTTTAAACACAACTCCCTGCTTACACTCAATTTCCAAATTTCCAACACACTCCTAGCAAAATTATACACATGTATGGCTATCATTAACACTATAGTGCCAACTGTCTGGCACACTGTCACATGTGAAAACTGTTTTAGATAATTAGTTCACTTTGCAATCAGCCTAAGCACTATAAATAAGCTACAGGTAAGCTGTCTATGTGGAGTACAATGGAGGGAGCAGTAAGAGTGAGAAGAGTGAGAATCAGAGGAGGCCGCGGAGGCCGAGGGAGAGGACGTGGAGGTGAAGAAGCGAGAGGGTTAGAGGAAGTTAGAGGAAGAGGACAAGGAGGAGCAAGAAGAGGACGAGGAGGGAAAGAGGAAGGGTAAGAAGAGTAAGAAATAGAATAACTGATGACATCAAAGCTACAATAGTGGACCATGTCATCAACCATGGGATGACACTGAGGGAAGCTGGCCAACAGGTTCAGCCTAATTTGAGCCGCTACACTGTGGCAAGCATCATAGCAGCGCATAATTGATAATGACACCATCTTTCAAAATATACACAGTGCAAGCATTTCTGCACTAACTCGTGTACTTGCGCGCCACAGAGTATGAATGAAGCAAATTTACGAGTTCGAGTTCCATTCGAGAGAAACACAGAACGTGTAAAGCAACTGCGATATGACTATGTGCAGGTAAGCTATAGTGTCATTAGTTCTGAATTTGGAAGTGCATACTGTAGTGCTGTGCATGGGCCTGATGTGTTGCATTTGTTTTGTCTTGTCCAGAGAGTGATGGAACTAGAAGCAGATGCCATGGGACATGAGCTACTTTTTGTAGATGAGGCCGGTTTTAACCTCAGTAAAACCAGGAGACGTGGCAGGAACATTATTGGACACCGTGCCATCATCAATGTCCCAGGACAACGTGGTGGTAACATAACCATGTGTGCAGCTATAAGCCAAAATGGTGTTGTTCACCATCATGCAACCATAGGCCCATACAACACTGCACACATTATTGCATTCCTGGACACCTTACATGACATGCTCACTGTTCAGAGACCAGAGCATACCCGATATGTCATCATATGGGACAATGTTAGTTTCCATAGGGCTGCTTTGGTCCGCAACTGGTTTACAGACCACCCATCCTTCATGGCACTCAACCTCCCTCCATACTCTCCATTCTTAAATCCCATCGAGGAATTCTTCCCTGCCTGGCGCTGGAAAGTGTACGACCGTCATCCTCATCAACAGGTAGCCCTTTTACAGGCAATGGAGGAGGCATGTGGAGATATTGACCAGGCATCATGTCAGGCCTGGATATGGCATTCAAGGAGATATTTTCCCCAGTGCCTTGGATATCGCATGCGATGTGGACGAAATTTTGTGGCCGGACCCAGAAAGACGACATGAT
>VUQR01009960.1:29214-47214 GCA_015108515.1 Hemichromis elongatus | reverse complement strand
GGGGATAAAGGGGGGGGGGGGGGGGGGGGGGGGGGGGGGGGGTGTGTGGCAAAATCAGAAAGCTCATCTGTGTTGTGCTCCTTATTGAGGCTGTTATTATTTTGCCAGGGAAGCAGGCTGTAATTACCATGTGAAAGCACAGAGGCTGCCCAGGGTTCATGTGAATCCAGACAGAAGTGGTGAAAATGTTTGCCGTAGCAAGGAGGAGGGCAGTGCGGGTCATTCTGCATCAAAATATGGATAGGGAACTTTGAAAATGTCAGAAGCCAGCTGTATTTAACCTTTTTTCTTGCTTGGACATAGGAAGAAGTAAAAAGAATGACTTATTTAAAGTATTTCCTTGTCGCTATCAGAGAGCTCACTTGCACACCCAAAATGCATAAAAATGGATAGCCTTATAACGCCCAGGACAGTTTTTTGTTCCAGGGTAAAAAAAAAAGTCAAACAACACAACTAAACTTTCTGCACTTAGTGCCTATATTTCTTATTCTATACACCCCCGTGCACACACACTATCCTTAACTTTCCCCAGCTTGACTGTGCCTTATATTTCATATTCATGAGGATAACTTAGCTAAGCTTGATTGAAAGGTGCATCAGAGGGAGTCCTATCCCTGCTCAGCCAGAGACGTCCTCCACCCCATCCTCCAGTCCCCCTCAAATCCAGAGAGTCCATTCACAGCTCGCGGAGAGTGCACCAGAAAAATCAATAAGTGCAATGCTACAATATACTAGCGACAAATTGATTTCATCCCAAGGCAATTTCAAACCAAGTAGAACTGCGTGTGGGTTTCAGCACCGAAGGGGTCTTTCACTGTGCCGTCTTTCGATTAGCCCCTTATGTATTTAATATGTTTTATCCTCTTATATATGTTGCTTATGAATTTTATTGATCATTTTACACTTCCCCTGGGAGCTACTGCGACAAGAACGATGGGCTAATATGACAGCGACATCAAAGGCCTCGTAATGAATGAGACTGCTTTGGACTCTACAGCAGCTGAAGGAAGGGAAGAGTTTGATCTCTGCTGCTTGAAGTACAGGAGCGGGTTTATCCTGATAGTTTTAGCTTATTTCCTTTCGCCGCTGCGCACAGCAGAATGATGACAACTGCAACAGAACAAACTGGGACACAAGTGACTTGTCTCTCCCCACAGCAAGAGCTCGTTTAACTGTCAGGTCCATCTGCACAAAAACCAGTGATATGATAGACCCTTCAAGACAAGTTTGTTGTTCTGAAGTGACAAGTTTGCATAAAGGTTTTCTGGGGTCCACAGTTATAGACATGATCATGACCGGCCCTATCTACCCAAACCTGACATGCACATACATGTGAAAGGTTCAAGTCACAAGAGGATGGGTCCTTTTAAAATTAATACTATCAAGCTATTTGTGATTTAGGTTGCCTAAGTGTCTTCTCTCTCTTGATGTAATCCCACACTGACTAAGTGATGATTGGGGTCATGTCGGGTATATTAATTGTTCTTCTAGAAGCACCCATGAGAGCCATTTCAGACATCTACATAATATACTTCAATACCAACCGTAAATCATTAAATGATTGCATTTTAATAAGACAAACATATTTTTTGTCACCAAGAAAGCAAGCACAAGGGTGAAACACAAGCACTCATAGTTCTAAAGTAGAGCAGACTCTGACCCTGGCTGTGCATAACTTCCCCCTCTACTTCATGGCTTGAGGCCACGGATGGCACATCAAACAGCAGCTTCTCACAGAGAACAGCCCCGGCCTCCCTCCGCACTGACTTCAACTTGGCACCACAATGGAAAAGGAAGGGCACAGCAAAATGCTACGCTGGACAAATGTAATTCCCCAAGCATGGCACCACGTGTGAGAAAGAACAGAAGACAGAGCGTTAACACCCCAGCACATACTGAAGCTGCACATGCAGACTGATGGCTGCGTTGTTTCTCTCAACTCTGGGGAACAACCAGGAAAGAACAGCTGAAGACAACAATGAATTATTTAGAAAGTGAATTTGGAAGAGGTAAGGAAGGCACAATCTCAGCGCCATCCTTGCACATCTTCATAAATGTCACGAATTGAATGCTAAGCTTTCTCTAGGTCATTTTGTTCTTTTATTTAACATTTTTAGAACAAACTAATGTCAGTCTTTTTCTTATGACTCAGTGTTTCCCTTGGAATCCTTTATATTGTGTGTGTGTGTTTTTTATTTAGATAATTAGTTGTTAAATTCTAGTAAATTCTGCATGATGTAAATCTGATTAAGAGCATTCCAACTAAGAAATAACATTAAAATACAACAAGCTATCAAAAAGGGGGAAAAACAACATTCCGTATCAGCTGTAATGCATGCATTTTATGTAGTACTAGTCATTCATATATCATTCTTAATGCTTTTTTGTAGATATCAGATGGTTTTTCATCATAGCAGGCCAAACATTGTAGAAAAGTGACCATTTTTGCACATGATATTCAATTAGTTTTTCTAAAAACTAAAAAGTTTGTCAAATGATACCTGCAAGACACACTGCCCCAACATGACCCACATTGAGTTAGCATTTAAGAAAAGATATTATTGTTTTTGTTTATTTATATTTGTTATTTTTAAATGTAGGCAACAATACAGGTATTCATTATTAATGTCAAAGCTGCTGCAGAACAAGAGAAAACTCGTGTGTCAGAGGAAAATGTTTACTGTGATCAACACACGAGCATAGAGATGTGCTGATACATTGATCACTTAATGTATCTATTTCTCCCTCTTAAACATTATCAGAACTGTCAAGGGTCATACAAACCCTTATTTACTCTTATTCAGCCACCAAAAAGTATCGATTCTGTCCATATCTTCACCCACTTTGATCATTTGTGATGTTGGATTTGGCTTCAAGATGAGTAAATGGCAGCTTTGATCTTTTTTCTAACACACCGTGAGAAAGGTGTGGTACTCCGTAGTGGAAAAGCTGCGCATCTTTTTTGTGAGTCTAGAGGTATATTTTGTGCTGACCTCAGGGTCAGTGAGCAGGAGATAACCTGCTAGCACTGGATCATTTTTCATAAAAAGGCATAGCTGCCCACACAATCCTCGCTACACTATTTATCAGCAATCACTATGTCATAATTTTCTCAAATAGATTTCAGGTTGTAACTCATATAGGAATACGTTTTGTCTGAGCAATAGCTGGAAATGATAAATTAGATGTATTTTCACAACTTTGTCAGATGGTATAATATCCCTTCATATAAAAAAGGTGAACAGTGATAACAGCACCAGTCAGGATAAAGAAAAAAAGACATGAGAGTTGACAGAAGCCAGTAACCCATGTCCAGCACACTTCAATTGTTTGACTGTGCAGTGTGAATTACCAGTGCAAGTATACGTACAGTATGCTCTGTGTGTTTGCCTAAACAGTCAACCTGCAGTTTCGATTCATGGCTGTATGTTTGAGTTTTTAAACGTGTTTGGCTAAACTCCAATCACGACTTCCATGAGTCACAGGCCTTTAAATTACACGGTGACAGTTTAAAAATTGACATTTTTAAAGTTGTGAGTTTTTTTTCAGGCATTTTTAATTTCTTAAGTTCCAGACGTAGAAAAAATATATATTTTAAGGACTGACAACTAGAAGATGAGCCTGATATCAAAATATAGGTAAAAATGAAACCTTTCATACTCTATAACTTGTTTTGATCAGCTAAATATGCCACATGGTGATAGAACCCTTTAAAGTTTACCCAAAAAGTACTTTTTGAAGTTTTCTCCAGTGAATTATCAGAAAACATCCAGACTTCTAGTGCTTGATACTCCATGACTCAGATATTAATGATGGAGTTTTGCTATTGAAGCTCGAGTGTATCCATGATACAAATGCTCAAATTTGGCTATAGCAAAGTCACGGTGAAATTGGACAGTGGAATTTTGGCTTTAGACTGTGACACTTGCAATGGTTAAAAACCTCATTTAATTGCCGTTTTTAACAAAGGTTAAACGTGTCTTTAATGTGCTTTGTGTGTAGTTCTTGTACTAAAGAAGTTATGATTTTGCAAGGATCATTTTAGAGACACTGACTGTTTTTTTCATGCAATGACCCATATGACATTCACATGAACGGGACAGACAGATGGATGCAGAAATCTTGCCATTTGTCCCAGCTATTGCTTACACAGATGTCTAAAAGCAACATACAATGAAAATATTCCTCTGTTTTCATCACCTTCTGTTATAATTTTTTCTTAATGCACACAACTGAGTTAATGTGATTCTTCAAACTCAACTCTTAATGTACTAATATTACAGATGATTTGGAGCTGGATTGTTTTTTTACTCATTGTGTCCTTTAACATAAAAAAAAATGTGAGTAACCAAAAACAATTCAACTTGCCTGTGAGATTTTTTAGGCCCAACTGGCGCAGGCCAAAGTTTCCATCACGTCTGTAATTGAGGAAGATTGCAAGGGAGTAGCGGTCCTCGTATAGCTTGGTTCCTCGGATGATTCTCAAGTTCTCTAATGGCAGGTAGTCAAACTGGTTCAGAGCCACCAACACATAGCCTGTCACTTCCCTGATAGACTGTGGATAGAGGTATGGAAATAAGTGTTAGTGTGCACTTTAAGTGTGTACATGTTGCATAAGTGAAAATACTAACAACACATCTCTAGAAAAAAAGAAGAGAAGCAACTTGTGCTTCTTATGGCAAATGTAAAAGTGATTCAGTAAACAAGCTAGTGTAAAGGCAAAAGGCTCATCCGTTTTAGGGTCTTCCAGAAACTGTTACGCCTGTTCAAAACCCACTAAACCCTCATATATATATATAAAGGACATAGACATAATGGGTACAATCTCAACTTTTATTTCAGGGTACCCACATTCAAATTGGACAAACTGTTTTGAAGCTTCAGCTCCTAAACATGTGCCACAATCTTTTTAAAGGGGCCAAAAGTAATTGGACAATTGACCCAAAGGCTATTTTATAGGCAGGTGGGCAATTCATTCATTAGATGTATTTCAATATCAATAAAGCTATAACTTTTTTAAAAAAAAAACTCCGTCCACACGTAACCGCATAAGGGCATTGTTAAGCACATTCATTGACATGCCAGACCTGTAGGCGGGAGTAGTTCCCCATCTCCTATCCAGTCAGGTTAACTTTTTGCCTTCCTGCTTACGGTCAACAAAACATGAAACATGTAAAAACAAACAAGCAAAAAACGCCTGGACAATTGATAACACGAGTGCAGCTCTGAGGGCATCCATGCTGTAGTGCAAACACAGGTCGCAAACCTCATGTCAGCATTTGTGTTGCAGAAAGTGATGTCGCGGATCCTAAAACTCCAGTTATGTTTGTCCACACGCAAACGCTGAAAATGGAGAAAACGCAGATCCCCGGGTACGTGTGGACAGGGCCTTAAACTTACATTTTCCATGGCAAGCTACTTTTGTGCTCACATTTACCTTATGCTGGGTCAGTGTGTTTAATGCTGGGTCACTACTTTTACACTATATTGCTGCTGTTGGCAGCCTGTGGCAATATACTACACTGCAAATAAGATAGTATGTCATATAAATACCCCTCATTCACATGCACTTATAAATGTTGCTGCCCAAAAGCTGCAAGCATCATTTCAACATTTTGAATATTGTAATAACTATAATTATATACAATTATAATTATAATTTCAAATTGTATTGAAAAATTGCGATATACCTTTAAGGCTATGTCGCTCACCCTTATTCAAAAGCAGGTGTTAGAGTTTCAGGTGTTCATGAAATGTGCTACTGCTTTTAGCTTTAAATTATAAATTCTAATCTCATCTTTGCAGGAAAGGGTCTCGTTACGCAAATGTTAATGTGTTAATGTTTGTGCTAGAGCCAAGGAATTCAGGTTCAATGCAACACCTGTTAAATCAGATCAGATATAAGTATATGCAAGTTTGCTGCTTTTCAATGCATTGCTTTTCTAAATCTGCTGTTGTTATGCAACATCCATGGAATTTTCAGTGTCACCTCTAACGGACATCAAATTAGGAAAAACAGACAAACAAAAAGCTAGCAAGGATCCCTGACACCACTGGCACTCGCACAATTATTCTGTAGCACATGCTGATCTAAACTGTACAATGGCTTTCTAGACGACGCAACTTTGAACCCATATTAAACCTTTAAACGTAGCAAAGCTAATGCCAGAGCAACAGCCCCAGGACCATCAAGCAGACTAGAGACAAAAAGGCACCATCTGGGTCAGGTTCAGATTCCAGACGGTCTTGCTGTGAGGCAATGGTGAGCTATCCTCTGAGCCACCATGAATAATATGATTTGATCTCTTGTTTAATAATTTAAAGCTGATGTAGAGAGAGAGAGAGAGAGAGAGAGACAGTAGTTTGAAATTTAAAAAAAGCCTCATATTTAAATGCCACGAAAACAACCTTTAAAATACTGTCACTCTTCTCCCAGCTTTGTTTACCTTTTGACTGATTGGATTGTCTTTAAATCGATTTTCTCATTTGACGCAGGGAACAACAGGAAAGTCTTTTGAGAGTGGTTCTCATTGATTTTGAAGCAGTGTAACCTCTGACTTTGTCAAGTTTCTTACCTCTGGAGTAAAACAGACATCTATTTTGAATGTTGAATCACTGCACACCCACTCAATGGTAATATTAAATATTTCAAGAGGGATTATAAATATATATATATAAGATATACGCTGCAGAATCTTGAATTTTCTAATTAAGCAGAGCCATAAATACACAGTTCATGTTCCTGTTTTTCTCACTGTCCATCTGTCGACTGGACTTTCCAGTTTGTAACTTGACCAAAGTCACTTCAATAACACAAACACACACACATACTCACACACAGACTCCCCAGTTACATCTTATGCCTCCTGCAATACACTGATAAGGCCGTCTCTGTCTCACTCTCCATGTCTCTCTGATTTTCTTTGTCTCTCTTGCTTTTCTCTGTCTTTTTCCATTCTGTGCTGTTTTGGTCCATCTGGTTCTTCTATTCTTTGTCTTGTCTTTCCATATTTATATGTCGTCCTCCGCACTATTTTCACCTATTATTTCAAATGATGCTGGTTATTTGCCAGTTCACTCCGTATACTGGTGTTTCATTGCTCACAAGAAAACACGTTATAACCTATAACTATTACATTCTTACATAAAGTACTATGCAAAACTCTTGCAGGGTCTCTCTGGGTACTCCGGCTTCCTATCACTGTCCAAAGCCATGCAATCAGTGGGGTTATGCTAATTGGTGATTCTAAATTGTGTGAATGAGAGTGTGAATGGTTCCCTGTCTCTATGTCTTAGCTCTGCCACACATTGGCGACCTGTCCAGGGTGTGCCCTGCCTCTCACCCTATGGTAGCTAGAATGAATGAATTGGATAGCTATCTTTATTTTTCAACACAGCCTGAACTCTCTTGAAGGACATTTATAGCTCTTCTTTAAATGTCAGCTGCCTTTTATTCTATTCTCTGTCAAGATGATCTCACACTAAATCAATAACGTTTGGTCCGGGCTCTGGGGAGGCCAATCCATGAATTATAGCGTTCCAGTGTGTGTTTTTCTATCAGGTATGCTTTGAGGTCATCGTCATATTGAAAACTAAAAGTGTCCAGATGGAATTGCATTTTGAATCAAATACTGACAGCATTTTTCTGCACTCATAATTCAATGTATTTTGACAAGAACTTAACACCACTGGCTTAAACGCAGCCCCAAATCATCACAGAGCCCCCACCAGATTTTACAGTTGGCTGAGACACTCACCATAGTTCACTCTTGACCTTCTCCGTACATATTAATAATGATTTGAATAAAACTTTCAAATTTGGTTTCATCACTTCATAAAACCTGCTACTTTTGATTTTCAGTCCAGTTCTTGTGTAATTTGGCATACCTCAGCCTTTTTGTTGCTGTTTTCCTTCCATTGTACGGAGACAATCGCTGATGAACAGAAGATGAATATATAAAATATTATTTTAGCTTTTAAACTGCATTATCTTTTCAGAGATTTCATTAAAGAAGTCAGAGTATGGTATATCATGTTTAGGTGGAAACTAGCGAGCTAACTACCTGCTAACTGTTTTGAAATTGATTTTGACTTGTGGCAGCTTTAAACTCCATAACAACATATTTTGAAAATTATCTAAGTTATGTGTGTAGTTGAATTTTTTGCTTTATTAGATTTATTAGATCGCTTAAAAAGCAAGGCATTTTAATGTAATTTAATTTAATTATTGTTACACCAAAACTGGAGAATAACAGCAATGTACTTGATGCTAATACATTTATTAAAATATTTAGAAAAGAGAAGAAGAATCTTCTGAAGATGTAAAGAAAACACTTTTCTTGTACTTTAGAGAAACTATGATAAAAGCAAGCTATTGCATCAACATCAAGTTCACATATCAAAGTGTGGATGAATATTTATACCGTGCATTGTTTTTTTTTGCAGGGGCACCATATTATTTCCAGACTTTAGTAGTGTCAGTGATGTCAAAATCAGCTTGCAAGGAAGGGTTGATTTATCATTTGAAGTAACTTTAATATATCCTTTAATATACTTATGCATCATATTTTTTAAAGGTTTGGGTAGGGGTTTGAAAAGGTGAGGGTGCAATGGGGAACAGGGAGGGCATGTATACATGTCAGTATACTCCAAACTGTAAGACCATCATCTTTAAAATGTCCATGAGATGGGACTGGGACACTGGTAAATACAACATAGGCAAGCTTTGCCCCAGTAAATACCACTATAACAACTGATGCATATATATTCAGCGAGATTTCAAACAACTTGAGTTTGAAGAAGACAAGTTTGAAAAATTTCATGCATTTCTTTCTCAGCGTTCCAAGTACAAAAAGCATCATTTACTGAATAACTTGCTTTAAAAATGACTCAATTTATGTTGACTGGGATAATTTCGTCTGTGGGTAGAAAATTGCTGGAACAAATCAAGCTTGCAGCGGGACAATCAGCAGCTTGTCAGTGTGATCACTACCACAATTCAAATGATGCATCTTTCTTACGTTGTGAAGATTGTAACTGTTCTAGTTAATCTTGACTGTGTCTCAGCCAAATGTGTACCTCTCCAAACTCCCGAAGAACACTACTGATAGCTGAATTTCTGTGCTTTGTTTCTGTTATACTTGAATGACAGAGTTGGTAAGTGTAATCAGTTGGTTTAAATTGCTGCACTGGTGAAAATCAACCTGCTGAAGAACAGAAAAAAAAATTATGGTTACACTGTGTGTGTCTTAGATTTCTTGGACAGCATAGCACTCTTTGAAATCCTATTCAATTTTGTAATATGAGATAAAAACTCATTAGATTGAGAGCAAAATAGCTTATACAAGCAACTGCTAATGGCGCTCTGCAAATGTAATTCTACCATTAAACTGTAGATATGCTTGCATCAGTTGCAAAACAAAGAAGGGAAGAAAAATCTTAGATAAATGAAGTTTCAAGGATGGAGATATATATATATACTAGTAGAGTACCATTTATTCCACTTTTTTTCATAAGGATACTGAGTTGCACTGATGCAAATACTGGTATCTCATCAGGATCTTAGAATAAATATAAAGAGACCATTAATATTGGAGAATTTCGGAGAAGTGAAATCAGACAGTCATGTAACAACGTGGAGAAAAGGAGCGAATCTAATTTTCTGCCTAGTATTTGCAAATGCCATCCACTGTAATTTAATTGTTAAAAATGAAAAATTGATTTTCTTTTTTGTGGTAATTTCAGACTATTGATATAAATCTTTGTGCAACAAAAAAAAAAATCCTGCATGCAAAGAACACATGCACATTTACATATTTAAATGGCTATGAAACAGATTGAACTAGTCATTGACTAAATTTTAAAATTCATCACACAATTGGCTCCAGAAAAAAATCTGAACATTTAAAGTACATCATCTCATCCATGTGTGGCTTATCTTTACCCACCCTGCAGCGCTGCTCAGGCCTAAAGCTGATCTGATTTGGGTGCTCTGATCTGGATTTCATTCTCTATCTGCTTTGATGAGTTCTCCACACTATGGACCCATTTGGGCGGTTTGCTCTGCACAATCAGCAACCCACCCAGTTCTCCACACATCACACACACGCCCAGCATCCAATTTGTGAATTGCTCAATGCTTCTTCAGTCACATTTAGCTGGTTCTTGTTATAATGGCCTTCATTTCAAAATAGTAAAACACTGTAAACAATAAACGTGGCTTGGCAGTGAAGCACGGTGTGAATGTTGAACAAGAATTCTGTAAGATTAATTTGTGATTATAGATATGAGTGCTTGTTTTTTTTTTTATATCCCACACATCCTAAAATTAATTATATGATGAATAAACCATTGTAAGTTGAGTCATGAAATTGATGGTGGGGTTTTTGTTTTAGAGTCACATGATTTTTTTTTAAATGCCTCCCTAGTGCAAATAATTATGTGAGGTGAAAAATAAGTGCTGATGTGTTGAGCAGTAATGATGAAACGCTATCGTGCTCTTGTTTCCCATAGAATGCACTGATCACACTGATCATTGATATGTGAACATCCCAGGTTACATATGTTTGTCTCCATATTATCACCTCCCTCTGTTCATTCTAGAGAGCCCCTTTAGGTTTAACACAGGAAGTTTATTCAGCTGTCAGTTCTCAATGGCTACTTGTGCTTTTTTTTTTAAAAAAAGGTAGTGCCAGCCAATAGAGTTTACTCAAGGTTACGATGTCATAGCAGGTGTTTCCTAAAGAGACGGAGTAAATTAAAATGGGCCAGATGACTCAGCAATCCTCAGCAACCTGACGCACACCTACGCGCACATGCTCATGTGTCTTCACACCCACACAAACGATGCACAAAAACAAGACACAGACGCATAAATATTTTCAGCGTGTTACTCTACAAACTTTCAGACATCCTCCCCCTCTTGCTCCTTCTCTTTGTCTCTCTCTCTCTCCCACACGAACACACTCGAGTGCACGCACATGTACGCACATACGCACACACACACTTCTTCCTTTTTCCGCACACAATATGGCTCATGGCACACAGAACAATGAATAGTGCAATGAGTGGCATGTACAGCTTAACTTGGGCTTTGGTGTGTGCGAGTGTCTTTGTGTCTGAGCGTATTTGATGTCAGCAGGGTTGATTCACACTCACTTACCCCCCGACAACTGGAATCATACCACCCGCCTCTTGACGAGCTCACATCAATACACGCACACACACACACACACACACACACACACACACACACACGTACACACACACGTACACACACGCAAAGCTAATTAGGAGTCTTCATTATTGTTGGATTATGCTGTTCGGCTCCAGAGCTACAGGCTTTTCTTTATGGGTGCAAAGGAGCTAAGGACTCTTAAGTACATTTAGCAGACTGCTAGTTTGACTTAAATAATGGATTTGTGCACAAAACTATCTAATAAAGCAGTGTAGCATTACACACGTTGGGATCCTACCTTAGACTTGATGTTCTGGATGACAAGCTGCGATGTTAGTAGTCTAAGAAAAAGGCAAATGGCTACATCTGTAGAAAGAGAAATTTGACAGTAATTATGATAGTAGCAAATTGATGGTACTCAAACCTCACTTGGAGATGAAAACTACTAACTCAACCTTCCTCCTGAGCCACTACCACTATGTGATGCCCAAATGTCTCTATCCCCAGATGTGTCCTCCAGCTCTTTCCAAGGCCACATTCACACTAATACATTTTGGGCCCTCCATCCACACCAAGACGGCGTTTTTGGTGAAGGAAAACTGAGCTTTTTAAAAATAGTGGACAAATTTGAAAACGCCGTTCTCGGGCGTCGCAGTGTAGACAGCGAAAATGGAGGCTTTCGAAAACCATGATGCATTTTGGTCATATGATGCAGTCATGTGACCAATTTAACTATGATGGCGGCCGGCATTGTACAGCAGTTGTTTTGTTTGCTCTCAATTTTGACAGCCCTATTAAAGATTAATATCAGTTTGTACATGCTCCAGATAAAACTCCGCACTTTTCCTCGACATTTTGCCGCGACGTTTCAAAGAGCCTGAAAGTAAATAAACGGCAGACGAAAATGACGCAGGTCAATCGCCTTACGTTTCACGCATGCGCAGTACAGGAACGTAGCGTTTTCAGTGCGGATGAAAGCGTTTTTAGAAGAAATCGCTGATTTCAAATTTAGTGTAGATGTAGCCCAAGGCAACCTAAAGCATCCCCAAGCCAAGATAGACACAGTATTTGGAATAAGCCCTCCACTGTGTTTTAAGTCCACCTGAGGGAAGTATTCAGGAAAGAAGTTATTGACATGTCTGGTCGGTTGACTACTTTGAATGCTATAGAGCACTACTTTGTCCTAGTTCTGTACCCATGTTTCGAATTAAGTAGCCACCTGCAAAAGAACATTTTTTCAGCTATGTCCAAAAGCAGCGATTTTAAAACTTTTTAACAACCACTTTATTTACAGCCTCTTCAATCTAGCTTGCTTAATTTATTTTGTCTAATTTTTTTCTTTCTTTAAGTTGGACATAGCCTACGTAGTATCACCATAATCTAACAGAAGAAAAACAGCACCGTGAGGATATTGAGTTTATGTTGAGTGTCCGTGTGCTTCAATTCAAATTGGCACACACTATTTGAAAACTGGTGTTACGTGTCACTGCTCAAGGGCACTTTGGTAATATTGGGAACTGAACCTTCTCATTACGTTGGCTCTTCTATCCAATCTGCTGCACTCAACTGATGCTCTCATGGCTCTCCTTCCCCTCTTAAAACCGCCCTACTCCACTTTGCTTCTCTTATAAAAATCATGAAGTAAAATTTTTTGCGTTTTATGATGACAGCCTATGTGTGTCTATTTATGTGTGCACACGTGACAGTACATATTAGTGCAGATGTGTTTGCCTCCGCTTGTGGCTGCCTGGCTGCGTATTTGCGTGGGTGTGTTTGTGTGCGTTTTCCAAGTGTATTTTCTTGTGTATGTATTACTCTTAGTCACGACTCTTCACTTGGCTGGCTGGTTGCTGCCTCCTTACATCATCAGTGCAAAAGATCTTTAAAACTCTGCAGCTGCTTTTGATTAAAAAGTGCAATTGCATTTACTGAATATTGGTTACTCCAGATTTTTACTTAGCAAGGGATTTTTTTTTTTAACTGTGTCTTTAGTTTTCAAAAAAAAAAAAATAGGTGATAATGAAGAGACAAAAAGGTGGTTAGTTCAATCAGCTAGACAAAGTGTTCCGGCTGTGAAAAGCAGGTCGGGCTGTTTTCTACTTATTATTATTTTCCTTCTTTGTATACTCCAGCTAACAACAAAAGTCTTCTCAAGGCCTTTATATAATAGGGTACAGACCAAACAATATTAAAGAGAGAACCCCGATGAGCCAAACATCCCCCATGAGCCTGTACTTGACAACAATGGTGAGAAAAACCACGCTTACACCAGAAATAACACTTTTTTTCGGGTTCAGTGAAGGCAGCCATCTGCCTCAACCTGTTGGCAGTTGAGGGTAAAGGGAAGAGTAAAGGATGAGCATAGATGACTGCAAACAAAATATACAGAACTATGGGTAAAATCACAATAAAAGGGAAGTACACCATCTATAAGATTTTACCAATTAGGACATTATAAAAAAAAATCATCTGGTTGTAAAAAGGTCTTAAAATTAGTTTATTTAACAAAAATTCAGCCAAAATCCAAACGCGGTATGTGAAAACTGTGTACATGTTTACTATTTCCACAAGAATTAGGAAGGTAAGTAGCAGCCAGGTGCTGATAGTAAGTGGGAACACCTCTATGAAAGCAAAGGTTTTAGCAGTTTGTTGTTTGCTGATCTGTAGCATTCAGGTGGGTGTTAACACAATGCCAAGAATAAAACATACCAGCAATGATCTTAAGAGAAGCAATTGGAAGGGAAGGTTAGAAGGCCATTTCCAAACAACTGAAAGTTCACCGTTCCTCAGTGAGAAATCAAATTCACAAGTGGGACGTTCAAGACAGATACCGATCTTCCCAGGAATTGATGTCAAAGCGCATTCAAGTCTCATAAATAAAGAACTGCATATCAGGCTCTACAGACCTCAGTTGTTAAATGTTAGAGTTCATGACAGCACAATTAGAAAGAGACTGAGCAAGTATAGCTTGTTTGGACATTTGCCAGGGGAAAGCCTCTTCTCTCTCTAAAAGGAACACGGCAGCATAGCTTAGGGTTGCAAAGTTGCATTTGAACAAACCACAAGAGTTCTCGAACAATGTCCTTTGGATCAACATTTCCAAACTGGAGATATTGGAATCACATTTGGTGAAAGCCAAATATGATTTGGGCTTATTTTGCAGCCACAAGACCTTAGCATGTTGCAGTCATTGAGTTTACCAAGTCCTCCTGTATATATCAAAGTATGCTAAAATCAAATATGAGGTCGTTTGTCATACAGCTAAAGCTTGGCTGAAACTGGGTCATGCAGCAGAAAAATGATCTCAAGCACAGCAGCAAATCTACAATAGAGCTAAGCCAAACCTTTTAGCTTTATGTTCTAAAAGGGAAACCTTAGAGCAGATGACAAAGTTTGAACTTTCTGTGTGTTGTGAATGCATATTTATTCCAAACTGCCTTCTAAAAGGACACCGGAGCTTTCTAAAATGGCACTGTGTGACATTTTTTTTTCCCAATACAAAGATCTCCAAACGAGCCCATTATGCAAAACAATGTTTTTATGTATGAAGCAGCCATAAAAAGTAAACAGCAACTAGAAAGTCCCGACTTTATGTAACTGCATGACTAACAAACAAAGTGCATCAAACTCCAGACAGCTACTTCAGTTTCACAGTGGCTATGATGACAATCAAACTGTGCATGACAGTCATGCTCTACAATGTCCAGCATGACTATAAGATACTGGCAAAAGCAGCATTAAGGGCAGTGGTAATATCTCATTAACCTGCTACAGGTGGCTGCTGTGTATGGTTTCATGTGGGTGTCTTTAACATAAATCTATTGTTGCCATTTTAATGACTGAACTAATGAGGAGCTTATTGTGCCAGATTCTAAACTGTATCAATGTTAGGGATGTTCTAACTTCCTGTTTAGTACTAATACCAAATATATGAAGTCTGGAATCAAAGTAACAACACATTTTTTGCTTTATTTAGTGACAGCAGCAAACTCATATGGTGTTTTGCTTGTTTATAAAAGACATTGCTCAAAAACTCCATCTGTGATGCTGACTGAAATGCGTTGGACTGTTTCTTGTATGATGTACTGAACGCTCATCTAGCCTAGGACTTTATAAGATATACATGAGTGACTGCTTTCTGCTGTTGCGTAGATTAAAATGTCTGCATTTGCTTAAAGCTTGTGGAGAAACCTAAATAAGGACAGAAAACCATGCAAAAGCTATTTGTACATATGACATACAGAGTGCAGGAGAATATTGAATCCCAAAGTCAATATTACAATTTAAAGCTCTGGAAAAGGAACGAACCATCGCTCTGCACGTGGGGGTCTGTGTGTCAGTGTTAGAGCCCCAGGTAGTAGCTAGCCTAGTTTAAGGTGTCATGTGAACACACACAAACATTGAGATAGCATCATTCCTGAGGGCCAGAGTTGTGCTGACCAGATGAGTTGTTTTCCTTTCGTCTAATATGTGTGCAGGCCTGAGTTTAGGTCTTGGTTGTGTCTTGGGGTGTGTAAGTATGATTTTGTTTTTACTCTGTGTGCATGTTTGGTTTGCGGTTGATGGGTCCTATAGGGTCACGGCACTGACTCAGCACTTTAAGAACTTTCAGGAGGACTTTGCACCTTTGAAAAAGTGAGGAGGACAGGGGCCGATAGGCTTTCTTAAGACGTGACAGGGAAGAGGTTTTTCATTTCACAAACAGCACCTAATAAGTGAAAGTACTCCTATTCTATCTCATTTAACTTTAGCTGAACTTGTTTTTCAATAAGCCCTCCTTCACATTTCTGTCTCTTATAATCTGTTGGAAACAGTGAATAATATTTTTTTATTCTCAGAGGCAAGTTTGGTAATGAATGGAGACTGAAGAGTTCTACTAATTTTCCATTTCATTGTAATCAAATTCTTTTTTTGCCAGAGCAGCAAGAATCAAATGTGCCTTTATTACCAAGTGTGTGTGATTCTTTAGCTTCAGCGCAGCTCCTCTTCCTATTTTTTTGCTGTGAATTTTTTATGAGTCATTAAATTGTAATATTTTTCTAGATAATGGTGTAGTATTAAAATGATGCCATCTAACTTTATTGTTCTTCTGCTTGTTCAGAGTTCACTTAGCTAAGGGAAATGTTTTAAAGCTGTTTATAATGTAGAGCTGTACAGTAAAGTATTTTTTTTATAATCTTTGAAATTATTTTAAGCCCATTTATGAAAAAAATGAAAACGTTTTTTGAAATTTTGTCTTTCGTATATAAGTTTGTATGTCTACACAGTATTTGTGCGCATGCGCTGGTGTTTGTGTGTATTTCCCTTTCAGGGTTTTTGAAAACTGCAGCTGTGATGAAAGTAGAAAAGAGATGGAGGAGAAATATTCATCTAGCTCTGTCTCCCACAACCCCTCTGTATGTTTCAGGCCCATTGCAAGCCTTCTTTCTGTCTGTTTCACTCTGTTCCCCCTCTTTGTGTCTTCAAGGTAAAAAGCTGCTCCCTCATTATGCATGTTTGTGCATCTGAGCAATAGAGAGAAAGAAAGGAAGGAGGTTTGAGCTTTGGATTTGCAGACCTGCATGCCGTAATGGTTTTTTCTTTCACCGTGGTCCTATACATAAGCTGACCTAGACATGGTTCTTTGTACGACTACACACCTGAAATCTCGGTTAGTAATGACATGACGTTTTTACATAAGTGACTCTTAAGAATTGTTAAGTGTGAAGTGAGAGGGATGAAATGCAATTTTTATTTACAAAGCGAGTATGTAAGAGTGCAGAGTAAACTTCAGCATGACAGATACAAGTGAGGGGTTTACGATGAAATCATGCTCAATAAATAAACCAAAGCAAAAGGAAGGAATAAGAGAAGCAAGCTTTGGGCACTCCAGGCTGACAGAGACTGGAGAAGATGGGGAGAAAGACAAACAGCGAGCAGATCGCAGTGCAGTGTACTCGAGACAGAGCAGGAAAATATGGAGCTACGACCACAGTACGGTATACTCATGAGAATGAGACAGTGGGAAAGAAAATGAGGAAGTGAGATGAATTCCTCCTTTTAACACATTTAAACATTAATAATAATCTTCAGGGGGGGGGGACCATCAAGGCGCTGTCAATATGTTTGAGAGAGACAAGAGAAGATCTTGCAATATGCCTTCTGTTTCCATGCCTTAGTCTCCAGCGACTCAACACAGATTCCACACAGGAAATCAAGTTAAACTCAATACCTAGAGGCTTGATAATAACAGCTTTGTCTATATTAAAAGCTAGACCCCGGAATTCATAGAGGCTCTATTGGAACATCGGCATTGGAAAAGATGGGAGAAGAGGGGATGGGCAAAGAGAAATCATGGAGATAGGATGCTTGCGGGATGTCATTCTTGCACTCATTCATATGTAGGCTTACATATGCTCACATATCAGGGGCGCTGACACTAAGATTTTTAAGTGAAAAATTGAGGCCATCAGTAAATTATAAATCACTGACTTTCAATTGCTTGTGTTATTCAAAGATTTGAAGTTGTTTTCTGTTGTGTAATTTCAGTTTCCGTTACACAACATGGAAATCCTTTATTCCATTATTCTGCATCTCACTTCTGTCCTTTCATACTGCTTTTGAGAAAAGACTCTTAATTTCTTTGACACTCTGCTCTCGTACGCCTCTAACATTCAATCTTTGATCCCACTCCTGTCGGTGTGACTGCACGCAGAATATTTTTGGTTGTGCAAGGAGACTTTTTTTTTAAGCATTTTTAGTTGTTTGTGAGCTTTTTTTTTTTTTTTTTTTATTTTTTTTTTTTCCTTTTCTTTTTTTTTTTTTTTTTTAAATACTTTTCAATA
>VUQR01009960.1:0-29194 GCA_015108515.1 Hemichromis elongatus | reverse complement strand
TTTTAACTTTTGTGTCCCTAGCTCTCTGAATGTGTTCTCATTATCTTCGCTGCACAAAGTGATTATGACCAACCGATATTTAGCTTTTCTTCTAAGCATCTATTTGGCTGCACAACATTTTTCAGTTGTTCCCAGCAGTTTTTTGCTAGAAATCTACCTTCTACCTTTGAAGAAGCTTTACTGCTTTTGCCTCCTTTCCCTCCCCCCCTCTTCCCCATGCTGCAAAGTTCCCGTGCACCATCAGTGCTCCTTAACTTGTTCTACTCCCTATTGTCATTACCTGTGTCTCTCTCTGCATGACCTCAATTCACAGGCAAGCTCACATCTATTGCCTCTCTGTGTCTCTATCTCTGTCTCTTGCCAGGTGTAGCTGTACTGAGCTTCAGGCTAATGTGTGTGAGCGGCAGTGTCTGTGTGTGTGTGTGTGCTTGCTTTATGAAGCATGTTTTTAGCATGTGTGTTTGTGTTTCTCTCTCCTCCTCTCTGGCCTCAATTTCCTGGCAGCCATTCCTTTTCTTTTTCCTCTCATTCTTCTTCTTTTCTTTCATTTTCACCACATGCATGTTTCTCTCTCACCAGGTATATTTTGTTTTCAGCTTTAGGCTAATGTATGTGTGCAAGAGACAGCGATAAAGAGAGAGAGCGAGAGGGAGGGTGCCCTAGTTCTTGCAGTAAAACTGGAGGGGAAATAAAATAAACTGCAATCAAGGCAATAACAGTAAAATCCTTACATCGTAAAGAAATGTAATACAAATAAATTAAAAACAAACCTTGTCTGTGTGTGTGCGCTAAGAGGGTCTCTGTCTGTAGTTATGATCTTAATTGTGAAGGAAATGTGGACCACTCCTTCCCTGCTGTCCCTGCTCCCTCAGAAATCCTCACTGGCAACTAGCACCCTAGTAGTGAAAAAGAAAATGTAAAAAAAAAAAGGAAAAAAAAAACTCTGATTGCATTAATCAAATGATCTTCTTCCTGGTTTTATTTGGCCTAGTATGGGCGGTTCTTGTGCTCAATTTCCCTCCATATCTTAAGAGATTCCCTCGGGCAGACACATCAAACACAGCAACGACTTGTGAGAAGGGAATGTAATGGAGTCTATTGATGGAAAAGAAAATTAGTACTGAGGCTCCAAGTAAGTCTGTGGAATGGTGCCCCAATGGCTGCAATCATAATTCATTTATTCAGTGTGATATGTAAAAGGGAAATTCCTCATAGGTTATGTTAGACTTGCGGGATCGAAAAAAAAAAATCCACTTGTGATTGGACATCAGATGTGTCATTTGGCTTTGACAATTGGATTATGGATCTGGGGATTTTGAAAGATATTTTCATTCAAATTGCAGACATCCCATCCCATCCCATTTTAACACAGTATGTATCCCTACTATAAGACACACAGACACAAAGTCACACAAACTAACACCAGGAAACAGACGTTTGAGTGTGATCACAGAATGCTGCTCATGCTGGACTAAGTGTTTTCTTTACTTTAGTTTTTGACTTTTACTTTTCTGTCACTGTTTGGTTAGGTTTAAGGTCAGTCGATTCACAATATTATACAGGTGTTACAACGGACACTTCCCTCACTCATGGCAAGCTTGTTTTTCTTGGTAGCCAACAGTGACAATAGTAGCCTGAAGTCTCATTTAATATTTTCAGACATAGAGACCTGCTGAAGTCTTTCTGACTACATGACACTTTAAAAAAATGCTAAAGCATCACCCATTGTTTTAAATTATCCATCCAGCATATGTAGCAAGTTGGGAGTGAGAATGGGTGTCGTAGTGGAACAGTATTGGCAAAGTCGCTTTGCCACGTACAAATATCCTCACCTTTCTTTGTGAAGTTTGAATATTTTTGCTACAGTGGTGTGATTGTCGTTTGGGAACTCTGGATGCATGTTAGATTAATTGGTCATTCCATACTGGTTATAAATAAGAGAAGTGTGTAGAATAAAGCACTATGTGAATACATGGTTAAATATGCTTGTAGTCTAAAGTACTCTCAGTAAAGCTCCATAAAAATCCTTGTACATCACAGGACAGTTTTATGGCTTGCGTTTATGCTTTCTCAGATAGCTATACTGAAAATGGCTAAATGTATATCTGACAGTTACTCTGGTAACCACCAAGCATCAATGTTGAAAACAGGCATTAGCAATGCTAGTAGACAAGATTTATTTTAGATTCATGGAGGGTGAAAAAGTAGAATTGGAATTGAAAAGGAATATAACAAAGATTACGTGACTGAACATATAGCATAAAAATGGTCAATACACTGGCCTTAAAGCAGAGATGCAAATTGCGCTTTTCTTGGCTGTGGCCTGCCAATACCAATTTTTTTCTGTAAATGTGCCAGCACATACAAAACAAAAACCAGCAATTTCTTAATGCAAAATATCATAAATAGAATAAATAATTAAGCTTTAAAGCTCTCTTAATGAATGTTCTCCTAATGAAAATCTCCAAATAACTGAAAACCAAGTCCTCTAGTGCTCAAAAGAGCTACAAATAATCAAACTAATACGAGCTCTATGTAATTTGCTAAACAAAAGCAGGTACAACAGATTTATATAATAAATCAAATGTCAGTTTTAAAAAAAAAAAAATTACAATGTAAATTCATAACGTAACAGGTTATCCACATTTATTCGTCCATAATTTTCCTCCTAACTGCTTTGCTTCTTTGCTTATACAGAGGCTGCTAACTTTTGGCTGGCTTTGTTGACTTCTTTAAAATGTTCAGCACGTGAAATTAGGTTATGGGGGAAGTGTCTGATAAGTTAGGAACATTTTCATGGTCCCTGGTGATTTACTTTGGTGGGCTTTGTGTCGTCATTCCCATTGAAGAGCTTCCATGCTAAAGGCATGTTCGCATGTGGCCATGAGTGCGCATGTGTTAGCATGTGATTTTAAATCTCAAACATACTTAGTACTGAAATATATTATTTAAATTGGCTTTCCTTTTTTTTTAAGTATTCGTGATTTAGCCTTTTGTGCAAGGGTATTTATTTGTGAAGGTACAATCCATTATCCTTTTTTTTGTTGTTTTCATTTTCATAATTAAGATAAGATATGTAAGATAAGATAAACAGCGTTGGTGACTATGGTTACCAAATAAAATAATTCACTAAATATTTGTACTCAGGTATTTCATCGAATGGTGGAAAGCAAGGGCCACTGAGATTAATTGGTTTTCCCTTGGCAAGGGGTTAATGCACATTCACCACTGGGCTGACAGGGGGGCATTGTAAATGATGTAACCCAGAGAAATATCAGCAATCTGGGAAAGCTGCTGTCTCTTCCTCCCCCTCTTTCCTATCTTATCATCTTCTTGTTTCTCCCTCCCCTCTGTGCCTCTCAAGACTCTCAGTCCCTTTTCTCTCCTCCCATCATTTCCCCCTTCTCTTAGTCCTCATCACATCTGTTTATCCTCAAATACACTCTCTTCTATCATTTTAAACTTATTCTGCTTAGTCGGTCCTTTTGGCATTCATCTTCTTTTGTTCTTTCATCCCTTACTTCATAAAGCTTTTCTATTTCTCACTACTTTCTCCCCTTTCCTTACACTTCGCTGTACTTCTCTCCCTGTCTCTCCTGGAAATGCATTAGAGAGGTAGAGCGACTGAAGGCAATATGAGATTGAAAAGAGAATAGAAACCTGAAAAGGATGGATTGAAGGGGGGAAGGGGCAGTGAAGAAGAGTGGGAGGGAAAAGCAAGGAGACGATCAAAGAAAAAGGAGACTCCAGAGAGAGTTCCTGAATTAAATAGAAGATTAAATTGAATTAATATTGAATTGAGAGATAGAAAGAAGGCGGGAGAGTGAAGTAGAGGCAGGTGGATGCTAAGAAACTGGCCCACATAACAAATATCAGAGTAACTAGTTAATAACTATATGTTCCCACTATAAGGGTCCACAGTGCATTTTGTTTTGTGCGAAGATTAATTTACTTCTCTTAGTTTCGTGCCATAATGATGTGAGAATAAAAATATGCAGCCTGATAAAAACTTTATACACAGAAAATAATGTGTAAGCCATTATAAGCTCCTTTCACAGGCACTATTTTCATTCCCAAACAGAAAGTCTGCAGATGATGCAAGCCACAAAATTGCCTCAGCATAGTAAGAAATAGTAATTACCTACTTTGCCACATATAGAGGTGACAGAACTGGGTACTGTTAGCTTATTCACTGAATATGTGTGGTGTCAGAGCTGTCATCGCTAATGGAATCGTATGCTTTGGTTTCTCTAATTAGATAAAAAGTTGATGCTTTATGTTGTAAACTCATTCAAAGATCTTCCTCTGATGTAGTGAAGGCTCCTTCAATTAATTTAGAAAGAAACTTGCATTTTTTGTTGTTGTTGTTTTTTGTATAATTTAATGAAAGCTTTTGATTTATTTTAGAGTTAGTATTAACACGCTTGCATATTTGTAGTATTTGGAACACCTTGTTTGAGGATGGTAATCTTAGGCTGAAAATATTTAACAAATTTAAAACCAATTTTAGGCGCTGCATTGTGAGCGTAGTGACTGATTGCCAAAATGCTTTGGCAACTTTTAGGCATTTACCAGCCAAGTTGACATGTCTGCCAGATTTTGCTATTCTCAATGCTGTGTTAAACTCAAATTTAACCCTGCAGCTTACATGCACAATTTAACCAGACATTGAGTGAACTTGACATAAATTTTGAAATTTTCCACTATATCCATGATCTAGGCAATGAGCCTGAGCCTCCAGGAAAGTCTTCTAACATTTAATGAGTATCTTAAAGGAACAGATTCCCACAACTTTAAATGAGCTCCCCTCAACCCTGCAAAGCATTTCAGCATCATTTAGCATTCACCTTAGATTGCTTTAATATTGAAGCAGCAGGAGGCAGGTCTTAAAAAAACACCCAACAACAACAACTTTTAAGCCCTTAGCCCTTATTTAGCAAAACAGGAAAAAACTAAAAACTAGCTTGTAGACATATTAGAGTGGAAGCTAAATGGTCAGGCATATTTTCCAATACTTGTCAGGGTCCAAAACCACCATAAGAATAAAAACAAGAGTGCTACTCTTGCTCTCTAACTTTTGGATGAAGAAATATGTTTTGCTAAGAACTTCAACCCATCATTTATTAAGTTAATGAGGGTTTTTAAGTCATGAGGACAATTCAATGTGAACAGGTTTTGTGGGTAGGCCCATGAGTGACTAGATTTGATTTTGTTTGAGATTTTATTTTTGAGCGACATATGCAGTTAACTGCCTGCACAACACCCTTGCCAAGGCCGCTAGCAATTACTAGTCAGGTCTTTCCAAGGACAATGAACCACATTAGTGGCAGTAGATTTGAGGTTAGTGAAAGAGCTTCATCGTGTGGAAGTTCAGTTTTATTGCCAAAATGTTTAGAACAAAGTAAAACTTGTTTATAACGGTTTCTATGTAAAGGAAACTTCCCCAAGCTAAGTCCTCAACAGCCAACTGAAAAATACCATCTTTTGTACTTAGTGTTTCCCAGGGGTGGGCATGTGTAACTTTCAGTGAAAACATTTCCGTACCCTTCAAAAGCTTCTTGCAGGGCAATTCCCGCAATGCCTTAGTTGTCAATCTCAAAGCGATTTAGAATTTTTAAGCCCTTCACAATCAACCACGTTGTAAAGTCCTGATTGACAGCAGACAAACCCTTGAGATGTCAACCTGCCTTGAATAATGGTCTTTATTTTTGCTTGCCTTCCTTACTTGCTCCTCTCTTTCATACACAAAAATCAGGCACATAGCCTTCACTCCATTTTTTATCTATTTTACTGTGTATCTTACATAATCGAGCACCTTTCTTTGATTCTGTCTGTCCTCTCTTCTATTCATTTCCATCTTTCTCAGACCCAACTTTCTTGATGACTTTGGGGAGCACTGTTAGCAATGGCCATCAGATAACAATGTCCTTGATCAATATATTCTCGTTGTGCATGAGAGTACACACAAGCATGTGTCTGTGTGCAAGTCAGCCATTTGTCTGCGTGCCCCAAAGTGTGTACACAGCCTTTTAAGGCATATCTCTTTAGGATCAGTATGTGGCTGAGCACTGAGCTTTTAATACCCTTGCTAAAGCTATAGGGGCCAACATTCCTCGCCTATCATCCTCACTCTCTTCCTAATTAAGTTTTTAATACAACTTAAAAACCGTAGAAGGCAACATTACTATTCATAGAAAGAAAGAGGGGAACTAGGTGAAGTAAAGGGGGAGGAAGGAGGAGAGCAGAGAAAAACAAGCAGAGCTAAGAGCTACTGAAAATGAAAAAAAGTAGAAAATAGAATTACAGAAATAAGAAGGGGAGCAAATTTGAGAGAGTTTGCAGTAATACTGATTTAAAGGAGAAGAGCATTTTCCAAAAATGCTGACAGTCTTTAAATGCCAAATTAGCTGAGAAAATGTCACAAGGTCTTAAAGGATTGCCTCAATGGAGATATCAGATAGAAATTTTGAATACATTTCACTAAAGCCCAATAACTGACCACCTGGCTTGGCTGTGAAATGTCAGTTTATCACACGGGACACTTTGATTAAAAAGTATATGGGAAAAATGCATTACAGGTATTTAAATTAACATGTTCCCATGGAGTCTGAAATGTAGTTAGTGATAAAACTCATCTTTGTTATTTAAGAATTTTCACATTTGCAGCTTAAGTTTAGGTTTTAATTTGTGAACTGTATTGTATTAAATTGAACTATATTGAATTGTGACTCATTGCTATTAAAGATTAGTAAAACTGTTAACAAAGCTACCAGCCAACATAGTATGCAGCATAATAGTGCGCATTACCCTGCTAAACTTACCAACTAACCCCAACATATACAACTGCATCAAAGGAGTGGTTTGCAACAATATTCAGGTATGTATCCCAGTCTCCTCCACGTGCCAAGACCTAAGGTTACCCAGCAGAATATGCTCTCTCAGCATTGCCTCTGCTGGCTATCCAGTTTATCCAGCTGCCATCTCTTCCCCAGGTAAATGAGGCACACACATCGGGTTGTCCACATAGCATTATAGAAAACATAATTCGTCACACTAAACCACCTTCTTCCGCTGCTCTGTGAATTGGTGATGGACAAGGTTATGTACTATATGTGGTTGGTCCCATAAGCAGCAAGCTGGGATGCACATGAGTTCTGACATCTTTCTATCATAGCCAGTGTTATTTTTGAGCAGTTTATGCCACGGTAGTTCTTCTGTGCAGCTGGACCACATAGCCCATCATACGTGCATCAGTGAGCTTCTGGCACCAGTGACCCTGTTTTTGGTTCACTGGTTGTAAATTCTTAGACCATTTTTGGAAGATAGCATAAACTGCATTCTGAGAACATGCCACAAGATGACTTGATGACTTGATGGGCTTCACATAGACTCTTGGGTTATTTGTCTATTATTCCTGCTGCCACCTCATGAACAGAAGCGGATAAACAGATAGTGCCTCAGGATTTACTTATAGTATTTAAACATTCAGAAAACAAGTATAACAAAATGAAACGTATTGGTGAAAACATCCACAGATCATGCATACATACATCAAGAAAGGTAGGATCTCACCTAAAATGCAAGTTAAAACATAGAATGTTAGGTAATTAGGTAATTTCTACATCAACAAAGTTGAAGTTTAATCACAACTTGAGGCTGTTTGATCAACACGTTCAGCAGGTTTCTTTTTTTCTCCCTAGGTTACATCAAAGAAAATAAATGTTCCTTGTTTTGTCTTTGTGTTTGTGGATCCTTGATACTCAGTGGTAATCAAAGCCCCATAGAAAACAGATAAAACACCTGATGAAAGTAAAGAAGAAAACAAAGATGCGAGTGAACTTTTGTAAGATTCAATCACTAAGCAACAATACTAAATCACAATGAAAATGTGAAATTAATTTGTAACCCTGTTGGCTAAATCCAAGACATATTTATTTATTGGGTATATGTAGCACAATAATATTTAACAAACTAACAAAAAAAACAACACAAAAACAGGAATTCTCCAACATATTTTTGATACAGTTATCAGAGAAAATTGTGAAAATTGCTTTCTCAATTAATTTTAATTGACATGTTTTTTTGTAAATTTCTCTGTGAATTAGGATTAAAAACAAAGACAAAATTGCTAATTGCAGCTTTATTTAAAATTTTTCAAAACCCTTCTTTCTTTCATAAAAAGCAAACCTAAATTGAAGACAACTGTCCTTTGGTCATTTAATTCGTTTTTGGAAATAAAAAATCAAGATCAACAAACAAATTTTATTTGTGTCTGTTGGTATACAGTAAATTTCTGTTTTCTCCAATTTTCCTTTCATTCTTTTTCTACCGCTAATTATGATTATACGGTAAATAATAATAGATGATGAGAGAGCGGGAAATAAAATAGTTGTTATAAGCCATCTTGTTCACAATGGTGGTTCATGAACTGACCTTATATTGAGTGAGGTTGACAGTGACAGTCTTGCTTACTTTAATTCTGTTGCTTATTTATGAATTGAACATAATTAGACAGACATTGTATGCAAGTTCCAACGAAAACGTTTTCTAGGAAGAGTGCAAATGGCAGTGCTTTGTATCACAATGATGTAGCTGATGAATTCAGTACCCATTAAGAAAAAAGTGCCTGGATATTTCTCAAATATGACTTTGAAAAGCACTGAGTCATAAATAAATCCACTTCACTTGTGATTCAGAAAATAATTTCATATAATCCTAAAATGGAGAGGTACCTAACATTAAGCTTACAATAGTTAAACTCAACTATTGGTAGACAATAGTTGAAACAACATTATGAGACCAGAAATGTACTTGCTCTTTCTTTAACTAATGCAAATTCAGACATTTTTAAAACAGTAAAATACTACTACTGCTAGGTATGGGAATCGATAACCGGTTCTTGTAGAGAACTGGTTCCTAGTTGTTCATTTCCTTGGAATTGTAAGTTTGCATGCCCGTTGATCCCCCTTATTGGTTCTTGTACTCGTACTACAAATAGCTTGTTTCAGTTCGCTTGTTAGAGGAGAAAAATAGTGAAGCAGTCTATAGCTTGGATATGGATATTTATTTTTATTCCACAACAAGGTGGGATTAATCATAAAGTGGAAAACTGCATCCAGGACAGAAACAACTGCATTATGCTGTTAACACAACTTCGGTTCTTTGCAAGCATCTGCACAGACAGCATTCTAAGCTACCCAAGAACCCAAAATGAAAGCTGAGTTGATGCCGAGCCCAGCAGCAAGACCCTTAAGTTTAACAAGCAACAACCGCCTGAGCAGTCAGTCTGCAGCATCCCTTCCTACCCTAAAGCAGAATCACTGTGGAGTTGAATGAAAGTAATGTAACGAGATGTATAAGGAGTTACTTTATCCTAGGAGGAATTAGGTAACGTACTGCATTACTTTTTGTTCTGTGTAATATGTTTAATAATTACATTTTTGAGTAATGACTCCAACACTGATCACAAAACACAAAGGGAAATCCTTCAACAAATATGCACGAACATTTGACCCACAGCATGCAATTAATTTGCATGAAGGGAATTTCTTTATTGCTGCGCATCAATGGGGGTTAGTCTCAAAATGGAGCAAATGTTAACCCAATGGGAATCAATAAGAGAATCAATAATGGAATCTTAATTGCTGAATTTGTCTCAATTCTCATCCCTAATAACCACCAATAAGAATAATCTACCAGTATTGTACTGTTCACTCATCTACGTTCTTTTTCTGTGACCTAGGATCTAAAATCATTACTGAATAGAGCTGCAATCTTTGTGCAACTCTTAAGACATTGACTTTATAGTAACCCTTGACATTTATCTGTAAGAGTGAGTCACAGTAAACACACACACACACTTGGTCTTTTAAAGGGCTTGTGGTCTAATGTGAGCTGTCAGCTCTGGCACATTGTTTTGACTTGTTAAGGATGGTCCTGCAGGGTATAGGAATTTATGTGTGTTTTCTCTTATGTGTAAATCATTGCATGTGTACATATTTTTTCTGGCATATCGCCAATGTCTGTGAAATACCAGGAAATGATATGTGACAAAAACATATATCTCAGAGCACTCGGGGGACTAACCCCCAAACTAGGCATGTGGCTCCAGTAGTTCCCAAGAATGACATCCTGGAGGGCAAGCAGTACTAGGAAAGATACTGTACAGGACCGTTAAGGCCCCAGGCTGAGTTTGGACCCAAGTTTGAAGGATACAGACCAACTCTGTGTGTGTGTGGACAGGTATTAACATCTTTGTGGGGACCAAAAATTGGAAGTTTACTATTCTCGGGGGGCCCACAGCCCTTGTGGGGACCAAAATCCCGGTCCCCACGAGTTTGAAGGCATTTTTGAGACTCAAAATGTAGTTTTAGTGTCAGGGTTACAATTAGGTTATGGTTAGGTTAAGGGTCAGGGTTAGGCATTCATTTTTGATTGTTAGGGTAAGGGTAAGGGGCTAGGGAAAGCATTATGTCAATGAGATGTCCCCACAAGTTATGAAAACCCAACATGTGTGTGTGTGTGTGTGTGTGTGTGAGAGACATCAAATAACGATTATCTTACTATTTTAATCCCATTTTTTTCAATAAACATATTTGACATGCCCCCACATACATACACAATAATGGGATTTATAAAGTGCATACACCCCCACACAAACATACTCTTGCATGCCTTTAAGGCAGATCATATTAGATTGTTGATGATTGTTTCAGCAAGAACATAAGTCAGTCATTCCTTACAATCTGCAGAAGAACTTGCACGCACCTACGCACACACGCTCTCTCCCCTTTTTTGAGTATGACATCTTTTAAATAGTAAATGGGCATGGATTTAATGTAATAGCCTCCTATCAGCATTGTGTTAATTGTGTATTCTGATGAATTAATGTATTACATGTATGCAAAAGCAAAAATGTAAAATAATCAGTCTAAGGGCTGCAGTGTGTAGTCCTAAGCATTCGAATGATACAATGCATGTAAACCATGCTCCGATATAACAGGGTGTGTATGTGTGTGGGAGTGGTGAGTGGGTTCAACAGACAGTGAGGAAATAAGTGTCAAATTCCAAGGAAGGTGGTAAAATCGGTATGTGAAAAGTGCCGGTAAGACACTTCCCCCTCCCACTTCCCAAACAACTACCTTCAATTTGCCCGTAAGCAGAACACTTTACCACCAAACGCTTCAGTGAAAGTTTGCAATGCACACCAATTAAAGTGTTGAAAACTGGTGGTTCTACTGGGCAACCCCCAGGTCTGAATATGTTTAGCCATATTAAAATGAAGCAGGGATTTGCTTTGTAAGGGCACGCGTGTTGAGCCTTATGAGTTTCACTTTAAAAGAAACTGTGAAATTGAGGTCAGAGAATAAAGTGATACCTGGGTGCAAGGAAAAGTTAACAGCTGTGATTTTGATTTTGCCCTTAGAATACATATTGACTTTTAAGATAGAAGTAGAAGCAGAGTCTTTATCTCTTACTGTCACTTCTTTTCGTCTGTCTCTTGCTGTCTCTTTGGTAGTCTCATCATAGCAGACTTACCCTTTGCTATCTCAGCAGCTATCTGTAATGGGCGCAACATTCAAAGTACAGCAATGGTGTTTGTGTCTAGGTGTTAAGTGTCTCGGCATGCCTGGCTGTGTGCGCATGTGTATCCATGTAAAATGTCTTTTTCATGGCCTCCCTCTCTCTTGCCTTCTCTTTCGTCTTCTCTCACAGCCCTCCAGAGTAGTCGAAGCTTCCTTCCAGTCAATTGAAGCTGTTTTCATGTCTGGCACCCTGCGCTGCTGCAGGCGATGTTCATGTGTGTCTGTATTTGGGGCTAAGGAAGAGTGCATTTTTGTGTGCAAATTCATGCATTTGTGGGCATAGGCTGCAGCTTCTGTGACAGCGTGATGCCTACACAGAATAGGAGGGAAAGACTTTTTTATTTTTAGAAATCAACACCAGCACAATTTGTGTGTAAATGTGCGACCCAGCAACAGTTAAATTATCCAGTGCAGTTTATTTAGCTTGTAAAGCATGTGAATACTTATTTAAAGAACACAATTATAGTGTATTTAAATAAGCAACATTTAGGGTGTCTGTAACTCAGGAAAAAGAATGGGTCATCTACCAACCAAAAGGTCAAGATAAGAACCAAAAACTGCTGACTTCTGATGTAACATGTGTGCAATATAAAAAATGCTGCATGGATAGAATAAAGGACAATATGAGCCTGTGATCCATAAATCCATAAATGCAGCACATTTATATATAATAAAATCTGTACAAAATCCCAAACCTAACATTGCAGATTAGACAAAGATAAGAAGGATTTTTAAGATTAATACCGATATTTTCCTGGTATTTGTTTTATGTAGTTATTTCTGAGTTCTTACTAAGCTCAGATGACCATTTAGTTTTAAAAATGTGTTACAACAAATTGTTTAAAACCAGATCTAATCTGATGTTTGTGGCGTTTCAAAAACGTTCCGCTAACAGGGACGAGTGACCCCTGGTAGACCAGGCAAATTTGATGGTTTTGGTGGGTTACACAGAAAAAAGTACAAAATTTTTGTGTCATCATCCAAGTACTTTGGACCTAACTGTAACTCGTAATCAGAAAAGAAATTTCACTCATGCTAAAGTGACCTCTGCTTGGTAGTGGTTGTGTCACCAATAACACAGGACTGAGTGAACATACGTATATATGTATATATTAGCAAGGGATCTAATTATTTCTACACAGTTAGCTTATCTTACCTTTTTTTATTGTTCTGTTTAATGTTGTGTACATTTTTAAACAGGCACTAAAGAGTTACCCTATTTATGGTGGCCTGAGAGCTTAATTCAAAACAGTTGTCTTCATTAATTTTATTCTCTTAAAAAAATGTTTTGTTCGGCATGTTTAGTGTCAGGAGGTGCAAAAACCAACGTGGTGTAATTCATTAGTATTAGTTTAACTGTGATGTATAAATTTGTCATTATATAAGGGTATTTTTGGAATTGTAAAATTAATATTAGAATTGATAAAAAAAAAAAAAGTGTTTGGCTGTTTCATAAACATGGCTCTAAGTGGAGGCATTTAGTAACAGATATTCTAGAGAAAGAATTTCATTAGGATTCCTTTTAATGTGGAGTTTTACTTTGTGTAAATGCTGCATTTAACAGTTTGGGCCGTAGTGGTTTCTCAAGGGCATTTAGGCATTAAATGAACAACTGAAAATTATAAACAGCTAGTCACTTTTGGATGCCTGTGTGTGTTTTTTGATATTAATTTTTTAATATTAATTCTAATTTCCTAATGTTGTCTTTCCATAGCAAACCAAATATTTTTAAAGTGACTGGGTCATATGCATTCAGACACAGTTTCCAGCCATCTGTTATCTCCTCAGTTTACTGTACGGTAATTAGTTAGTCAGTCATAAGTATTGAATTTTACTCCACTAAGATATAATATTTAAAATGCTATTTCAGCAGCTTTTCCTGTGGAGGCAGCGTGTCTGGGCCAGGATGCTGGATGTACTCCAGGCAGGTGTTTTCACACAGGTGTAGTTTGTGACTTAATGAAGTTAATTACATTAATTGGTTAATGAAACAATCAATTATCCCATCATCCCCTCCCACATGCCATTACCTTCATTGCACTATGCTCGGCCCCTGTCCAAATCCTCCTTGGCTTCTAATGATTTGAATGAATGCATCTGTCTCCTGGATGGATGAATGGACGGATCAATTATTAAATGAAATGAAGGGTAGAATGATGGATGCGTGTAGAGAAAGCAATGTTAAACTCTTGGATGGAGAGATGAAAGAATGAAGAGAAGAATAAAACAGAGGGAGGGGTTAACTTTTCATGAAAGGCAGAAATCCTGGGCCAGTACACTAAAATATTCCATGTGCACATCAGCAGGCAGATTTACTAACCTTTACTCTCTTTTGATGTCACATCTCCCATTCTCTGCCATTTTTAGGTTAATTAAAATGCCCCTGGCTTTGTGAACATCAACTATAGTGACTCTCCACTTCCCAAGATGACTAAAAATGGTTCAAATAGCGGCCCAAGCTTTCATAGTGAAGCCAACAGAGACATAAAAAAAACAGAGCACAGCAAGCGTCAAAAAGCGTCTGTTTGACCCATAGACCATTAGCCATCCAGCACAGTCGCAAGCAGTGTTTTTAATGCTTGAGCCTGGCTTGTGTGACGTACACACACACACAGAAACACACATCCATCCATCCATCCTTCTCTGAGTCATATAAACTGCTAATGTCAAACCAAAAATGACTTTTTATCCTCTCCCTCTCTCTTTCTCAACTTTACCATCCACAAACACAGATTACATGGATCCTCAGGTACACACAGAGGTTGTAGTGTCAGGCCCTTTGGTTTATCAGCCACATCAACAACAAGCTTTACAATATGATAATTACCAATAGGCTTTTTGTATTGAACAGGAAATAACCACACACTCACACTGTGGGTCAAAGAGGAAATTAATCCCTCCATACATATTGCTCAGATGTTGCCCCTTTAAGAAAAAAAAACCCCTCTTCTCTCTTTATGCTTCTGTCAACAAAGTGTCTATACTTTTTTTATCCATTATATCTCTCTCTCTCACACACACACATGCATATGCAGTGTCTTACACACTGTTTTCTTGCTCTCACTTTCTCTCTTTCTCTAATACCATTATTTGAACCATCAGCCAGAGTGGTGGCATTTACTGGCCCTGATGCTCCCAGTCACAGACACACACAAACACGCAAGTGCACACGCGTACACACACAGTGTCTATCCGGGCAGACTGCCCACTGCATGCTAAGCTAATGAGATTGGCAAAGTGCCACGTTACCAATATCAGCAGCAACCTTCCTTCTTTTACTGAACACACACACACACACACACACATATAAAGGGGGATAGACAGACACACAGAAGACTCGCAATCTGAATCAAACATACGCAGAGGCACCGACAGACATAGATGATCACAAAAGAAAAGAAACTCAAGCATGTGCGCAAAAGTTATGCCCAGAACAAGATTTCTACAGTTAAATATGGAACTGATGGAGATTAAGATGTGAGGGACAAATTAGCTAGCAGACTTTTTGGTTAGACGGATGACAAAAATCAGGATTGTGTATATTTTGGCTTTTTCTTTGTCTATGAAACATTATCAAAGAAGTTATGCCCCTTCCTTCTCATAAATGCACAATTCCCTGGTTTATATGCTTCTCACTGCTGATAGCTTAAAAAGTTCTAATCTTACCGTCAGTTGTAGACTTAGGATAATAATTTTTTAAATAAATGTCTTTCACATGCGCTGTAAACAATTCCACTGCATCCTTTAATGTCCTGTTCTCCATTTATTTGTTTTCTTCCAGCTGAGCTTGTACCAGCTCTCAGAGTGCAAGAAACAGGCTGCACTCTGTACAGGCAGGAAGTCTACTGCAGGGCTAACATAAACCGACAACCATTCATGATCACATGCACACCTACAGCCAATTTAGATTCACCGGTTAACATAATAAGCCCGTATTTGGAGGTTAGCAGGCACATGGAGAACATGCACATAGACCTCCACACAAAGAAGGCCCCAGCTGGTGGATGTCATATTCTTTGCCATGCAATTATTACTTAAAAGTGGATCCCTGCAACGTGGAAACCATTAAATCATTTATGTTACTATCTTCTCGTTTTTGCTGCAGCACCTGTCCTTTTGTGTGCGTGTGTGAGTGAGTGTGTGTGTGTGTGTGTGTGAATGTGTGTGTGTGTGAATGTGTGTGTGTGTGTGTGTGTGTGTGTGTGCATCCATGCATTTTTCTAGTTTGCATATTTCTACCTTCAAAACAGTGGTTGGAAACGTCAGAAAGAATCTGTCTGAACTTGCAATATGGTGCTATTGTTGGAACCTCCCGTCCACAAACAACACCAAAAGAAGATAGAAATCACTTTGCATTTGCTTCATTGTGCATGAAAGCACTGACATGAAATTTTCATGATGTGGTGTCCCAAAAACTATAAAAGTTTAATTCTAAACGATAGACTTGTTATGGATACAAAGTGCATTCCAGCTGAGAACAAGAAAACCAATGAGAGAAAACACTGGAAATTTTTTGTGTGTTCATTTGTTGACTGTATCTTCTAAAGACCCATGTGAAGTAAGTACAGAAGAGGAAAGAGTGTGGTCATGGTGAAATGCTTAACTTGGAGTCCTGGCAAACACAGTCACATCAGTATTATAGCTTAATAAGAGCAAAAAGAGTTATTGCTTCAGTTTATAGAATGTTTCCCCCCCCCCCAGTGTCTTTGAAAAACCTACCGAGTATGGCGAGCTGTTAAATATTTAGAGCTTCTGTCTGCCAACATTTTGTCACTTTTAGTCTTAAATGGAAACTTTGCAATTTTGGAAATTGAAGTGAAACTCCAATGTTAAATAAGTTTGGACTAAAATGTGTATTAATATAATAAACAGAATTTTAAATTCAAATTTACAAGGAATCCCGTACGTGTAAAATTACATTACTGGCAGAACCAAATTATTAATTGCTTGTGCAAATACAGATTTTTGTTGTTGTTGCTGGAGCTGCGTCTTTGTGTGTGTGTGTGTGTGTGTGTGTGTGTAAGAGTGAGAGAGAGAGCTTCAACAGTTTTACCAAGGCCTTTTGCCAGTGTCTGTGATGTCTGTCATTCTTTGGCCAGACTAACAATGCTTTCAGTCAGGCTTTTTCTTCAAGTCATTCATCATTTACAGAATAAAATAAATGTTTTACTGGTGTCCTAAAAAATAAAGAAAAAGAAACAAGGGAATATTGTTTCATTTGGGCCAAGAGCTGAGTGAAAGTGTACCTGCACTGGAAAATTTGCATAACTTGATTAGAGATACACTTCAAGGAAATGTTCAATTGCTTATGCATACTTTTTATTTAAATATAGCATGGATTACAGTAAACACGTTACATATTGATGTATGCATCAAATTACAAATGAGCTGCAATTACCAGTGGAATTATTGCTTTTCATTTATTAATGAGTTATCTGGCCTCTAGTCAATACAGTTTAATGTAATGGACTGTGACCTTCTGGTAATTTGGCCATTTATTTTGGGGACCCCCCCTATTGGACTCAAAGGGTACCCTTTGGTTAAAAAACAAAATAGATATCTAATTTTTAATTCCTAACTTTTAAGTAAAACTAATTTTTTAAAAAAAGGCAAAAAAAAGACAAACTCAGATAAAATATTAGATACAAGATCCCAAACAGGACACGAACCTCCTGCCTACTTATTTAGCCTCTGTAGCTCTTTGAAATGCGGCTGGTTTTTCTAGATCGTAGCTCCAGACTGCCACACCTCGACTGTGTCCCAGAGACACCCGTGGCTTCTGAAAAAATGGCAACTTTTGATGCCATTGGATGAGAACCCACTGGACCGATCAGCAGGAGTAATCTGTGTCAAATGTGGACAGGTATAAGATGTTGCGTGACCCTTGCACACTTGACTATTTCTACTTCTGCACCACCAAAATGAAACTACTCTTTCTTAGTTTACTCTTTGCCAATACTCTTCTCTTCACACCTACGGTCTTTGTCAAACTTTACTCTGATACTCCGGTATGATGTCTTTTATACTTTATACCTCAATTCTTTGTCTTTGCGTCGCTTAGCTTTCTTTGCATCTTTGCACTTCTACCTGGCAGTCCAACCTTCTGCCTGTTGCCAAGGTTACCAGACTGTAAGGAGGGAGGTAAAATAGGCAAGGAAACGTGGAAGAAGAGAGAGTGATGAGAGACACTGTGTGGTTGTGTGTGTGTAAGTGTGTGTGTGTGTGTGTGTGTGTGTGTGTGTGTGTGTGTGTGTGTAATGCCACAGCGTGGGCTCATTCTTTCTATTTAGAATCATGACAGTTAAAGTAACAAAGTCTCAAACTTAAATGTTTTAGAAAAGACACTGAGCCATGAACTTTAGTTTAAAAAAATAGAGAGAGTGCACTGTGCCCTGAATAAACTTTAATGCGTTCTTCTGCTTAGCTTTTTCAGATTCCTGTTTTGGTGGTTTTCTTTATTGAGCAAACAGTAAAACCGCTTCATTAAATGGAAGCCGAGTTGAGTTGTTCTCTTTTTGTATATAACTGAAAAGTTGCCAAAACAGCATTTGGGGATTTTTCTGTAGTGAGCAGTAAAGTAATAATGCTAACTATGGGGTGGTTGCTGTCCAAGGTCCTGAATTTGTTCTTCACAAGTAGCATCCTTTTTTTTGTTATGACTTCTTAGCGTGGGAAATAAATGAGATAAAACCCACAAATACCTGGCATCTTTTTTTTAAAGACCTGGATTTATTAGACCAAAACCCAATACAAGTTTAAAGCTGCCCCAAATTAACAATATTGGCGATTACCAAAGTAACTTTTTGATGTTTCTGTTCTGGTTAATCCACTAGCATGCCCAAGCTCTTTAAGCAAAATAATATTTTTAATGCTACAATATCATAATTGTTGAAATCCATTCCCTTTCAAATGTACTGTTTTACAAAAAAGCAGACCAGAATTGCTAACCACATGATTATTTTTCCAATAAGAAGCCAGTTATTATTACAGTTATTTACTTGCATTTCTCAACAGAACAATTAGCTTAAGAGGTTGCATGTTCTCCTTGATTAATTGCTGGTTTCTCAGAGAAATCCAGTATGTTGGCTCAAATTTGGGTATAAAAACATGAAACTCAGTTTATTGTCTCCCTAATGTTTAGCAAAGTCATTTTTAGTTTCAAACAAGGTTTTGACAGATTTTTAAGTATATGTGTTTTCTTGTTTGTTTGTTTTTTTACAATGATGCATTTGTTAAATTTGTTAATCACTGGTGTATTTATTTTCTCTCAGACAAATCATCAATTTACCAGCTAATTGTTTTAGCTCTTTGTATTCCATGTTTAACTCATACTATACACAATATACGTGGTCGGCAATGTGTTTTGTTATTTTTATTTGTATGTAGACATTTCTGTGGTATATAAGCACTGTATGGTTTGACTCGAGCTCAGTAGAGGAATATATACCTTAGTATACTATAACCTAAATATCAGCACAGTATCAATTGTCCACAAAGTAGAAAATGCCTTTATTTTAAAGCACCTGTTCAATCATTTTAAACGTGATGCTTCCCTTATGTGCCAAGAGTGAGCCTGTTAAAGATGGCTAAAAATGACCTTTTTTAAAAAAAAACTTCAAATTTTCAAATTATTAAATTAAATTTTATTGAATTGATAGGGGATATTTCACATTGAGATTAGTGATTACAAATAGTGATATAAAGCCTGTGTTTGGAGGACAGAATAGGTTTAACAAATGACCGTAATAGATATGTGAAATCATTTTAAACTTCCCATTCTTAAAAATGAACCTATCCTTCCCCCCTGATACTACAGTGTGAACCATTCTTACTTGAAGTGCATTGACATATCCTTGGATTAGCACTTTAAAGCGAGCATGCAACGTCGAAACTTTCCATAGTCCTCAGGTGTTTGTGGCACCACTGATGTGAATCTTGAGTTCAAAATAACTGAACTGGTTAGCATTGCTCCCCGAATGCATCTACTTTTTCCACACTGGAGGGTTTTGAAGTAAATACATAATTTCCCAACAGAGATCAATATTGTCGAATACTTCTCTGAGTTTGTAATGAGCTTCCCAAGGCAGAGGTTCCTGAGGTAACTAAATTTGATCCACACCGCTGAATTGTTCATTTTGTGTCACTGCACTCTACTCATTAACCATATCACTGTGACAGCACAGCCCCAGCTGTTGATGGGGTTCAGTCCTGTGAATTAATCATCAGCTGAAACAGTCAATTTTAAGTCTCGACTGCTTTTGATCAATCAGAGTTGCAATGACTATGTTTACCCATGTACAGTATGTGACTGGTTCCGATGCAGTCTTAACAGATGACCCCCTCTAATTAAAAGTACTCTTGCTGTCTGGAACCAGAGCTCAGTTCTCCTCTTGTTAGCCCAAAGAAGTGATTTATAGAAATGTAGGCTTCAAGTATAAGGTCAGTATGTCAGCTGTTAGCGTACAGTAGGGATGTACTTAAAAGAGATTGGCAGAACTGAATTTGTGCCTCAGAGATCACAGTGAACATTTGTATGTTAAACCCATAATGGACATGACCGGATGTATTTTTATGTTTATTACTGAATATTTTTTTTAGCCTACCTGCTTTATTAGTTTAGATAAAATAATCAGGCAGAAAAAAGAGAGAGAGAATGATAAAACTAGGTTAAATGTGTGCTCAGAGAGCCATTATGAGATTCACACTAAAAGCTGCTTTTTAATTTTTTTTTTTAAAACTGTGTTAATCCGAGAACTCTTCAAAATGTCATAATTGTACTTCTTTCCAACATGGCAATCCTGCTGGAGATATTTTCACAAATTTGGAAACCTCCAGCATTCTTTTTAGGGCTTTCAGATCGTTGCCAGGTTTGAGCATGAACACCAAATATAAACCCCGAGGGTGAAAAAAAAAAAAATTATAAAAAAAAAAAAAAAAAAACTCCTTTTGTGAAACAGGTTCTTAACAAGGCTGCAGGACATCACTGCAATGGCTGGATTACTGCGTGTAGATAGCATGGAGAAAAAAAAAATTGCATTACACTGCTGTGCCTGTTGGTGCTTTTGCTCAGAAATACTTCCATTTCCAATCCTTAATGACAAACAAGAAAGCTTTTCTGATTGAAAACAATTCCAGCACTTCAAGCCATAACAAAAAATCATGACAAGAGCATTTTCACCAAAAGGAAGACATTTCACGCACTGGGAGCCTTTTGTGATATTTTCTCTCCCTCCCTCTTACCCTTCTTCTCTCTCTCTGTCTCTTTCCTTTGTGTGCGTAAATCATCTCTTCCCTGCGGCCTGTCTGTGATCATGTTGATGGGAAACAAAGAAATCATCTTGAATGGCACATTAATTTCCTCCCTTCTCCCCCTGCCCTCTGCCTAATGAAATCCCCTCTGCCACGGGGCCTGAGGAGCCACACTGGCAAGCCGTCACCAGCCAGTAAATATGTTTACCTTGGAGCACTACGCTAATGGACTGTTTACTAGGGGGAGGAAGCAAGGGGTGTTACAGCGACCATGCACACTGGGTGTGGGGTTGTGTGTTCCTCAGACCAAATGACAGCTCTTTTGCTTCCCCCCATCGCCTAAAACCAACAAACCTAATCTACAGTGTCACCAACAAGGTGTTCAGATGGAGAAACAAAATGCATCATCTTTAGCTAGCGTAACCACACTTTTTAACATCTAGTGCTTTGTGAGTCTCTGTATGTGATAGCTGCCCCTGTTCCTTGATTCTGGATTAAGAATACAAAGAAAATGCATCACAGACATATGTCTTGATCTTTCTGCAACCTAGAATTAATATTGTAAACATGAAATTGCTGCTTAGAGGATTCCCCAAAAGAATCATGTTGAGGAAGCTAAACGACGTGACCGAGAGACACGACCAGCTGTAATCTCGTGTCTGGATTCTCTGTTGAACCGATGCTGAAATACATGAGTGTAACTAACCAACCTTGTTCTTGCAACTTTCACAGAACCCTGTGTGCTGATTCAGACTCAAAGTAGACATGTCCTGATGATATAAGAGTGCCTTGAGGCAACTAATATTGGGATGTGGCACTACATAAATAAAACTGAATTGAATTGAATCAGATTATAGGAATGGGCGTGCATGTTTATTATTTGTCACTGATAATAAAATTCCAAATATACCAGACAATGTCCCAAACTGACCTGAGTTCATATGTCAAATTGTCTTGCATGTGGTCACACCTTGGCTCATGGTGGCCCATTAAAAGTCAGATGGATTGAAACTTACGGAAACACTAGCATATAGAAAACTGTTGCATAGCACACAAAATACAATAAAAGTTCAATAAAACACAAAAGAAGTTGAAAAATAAATCTCCAATATACAACACAAGTGTTTCTGGGGACACAAAGATGTGACGGACTAGCTGCAGAAATGACAGAAACCAAGACATGCGACGGGTTGTACTGAGACACACTTAAAAGAAGGTGATTCATCAGTGTTGTGAGCAATATAAATATGCAGGTAAAGGGTGTTTTAATTGCATTATTCAAAAAAATACTCTAGATACAGATATAGATCTCCCCAAAAACACTACTGCTTTGTTTTGTGATTTATTTTATCCATTTTTTTTTCTATTTCCGGTGTGCTTTTGCAGTGTCTTTCTATTTTCTGGTGTTTTCTTAAATTGCGATACATTTGACCTTTCACAGCCACCGTATTAGTTTTAGGGAGTCATGCATGAGAAGTTAACAAGTTAACAAAGAGCTTTGCCCAAAAAAAGATGTGATTCCTCAATAACTTTTTTTGTAGTGCAAACCACCACAGCCACAGTACAAAATAGATTTCAGAATCAGTTGAAATAAACCAGCAGTATTAAAAAAAAACAAAAAAAAAACATGTACATTAAGTTATTTACTTACATATAAACCAAAAGTGTGTCTTTTAAATTCATGTAATGACTTGGAAAGTGGACATGCTCTATGTCGAAAGTGTTGTCATGTGTTGTGTTGGTCACAAACTGTCATCCAAGCATCCACACACCCTGCAGCAAACATGCAGGGCTCTTTAACCGTCAGCAGACAACTCCTGATAGACTGAGTTATGTGAAACTTGCCTTGTCTCATGTGACAAAGCCACAGAGATCCTAAAGAGACAGTGAGGTGTTAGGCTCATCATTACAGTCCTGTCCATATACAGTTGGCAATCTGGCCGTGTAATTCTGAATCTTCTGACATTTTAATGAGAATAGTGGATTCCTTATTGGCAGTAAAAGATTCCCTAAATTATAACAGAATGCATTTTTAGGATTTTTGCTTTTCTACATCCAAAACGGATTTATTTAAACCTCAAGTCTTTATTTAAATTAGTGCAGTGACTGCAGCAGGGAACCCTCAGAAATACAATCTACACAGATAAACTGACAGTATTCATCCTTACACAACCTACACTCAGAGTGCACAGTACACTTAATCTGCTGGGTAAATTGGCCCCCAAGCTCAGAGACAGTTTACAGGTGCAGTTGGAACTTAATATTAGCTCATGAGCCCGTTTACATAAATGTGCTGCGCTGTCATGTCGTTTTATACATGTCAGTTAACGCGAATCCAGACATTTTTTCGTGTTTTACGTGACTTAATGTTCAGAGGGCAACTGCAGCAGTTGTCTGCAAAGACGCCACCCGTCTCATCTACGGGTGTCTGGCGACTGGCAGCACTATCAGCGACTGTGTGCCTACATGTCCCCGTATCCACACATACACACACCAACGCTATCACACAGAGAGGGCCCTGCAGCTGGTGACAGGCTGCTCCTCTCAGTCTGCTGCCAGCCTGTTCAACACACAGCTCTCTATCCAACTCTTATCTCTATTGATTTCCTCCCCTGCCTCCAAACTTAGATATGCACTCTTTAAAAAACAGGCCAACTGCAGAGTTTGGGGCCTAAGAAGGCAGGACGTCTTACTCCTTGGGTGGTGAGCCCAAAGCGTTGATGCCATCGCTTTTAGCTATTCTAATGTTGTTGTGTAGTTAGCTTCAAAGCTTCGGTGATATCTGCACCATCAGCAGGAGAGGAATAAAGGCTGGATACTGCCCGTGATTTCTATGCTAAAAGTATGAATCAAAGGAGCTGCTAAATATGCAGCCAGGGAGTTTCCAGTGATGTATGTGTTGGATTTATGTTATGTCCATATATTGACACGGTCATGAATTTCCATGTCAAATGTCGCAGCAGGATATCACTGAAGGCTGTGATTCCTATCCTGCTGAGATAGGAGAGTCAACGTCCCCATTCACCTCTGCAACGTCCTCCAAGGTCTCTGGTTCCTCCTCATCCTTGTCTTTCTTTCATTCATTCCCTCCTCTTTCCCACTCTACTTTTACTCCTGCCCCTCCCCCCACTACGCTCCATCCTACCACCAGCCCCCTCCCCAATCTTTCCATCCCCACAGATACACCCTTTATGCCGGCAGACTTCATCGATTGATTTCCCCTCACTGTGACACATTTGGTGCAGCCGCATGTGGCCTATTAATTATATCCACAGCAGACTCTCGTCACGCTCCCCTTTTCCCAACAATACAACATCCCCCTGCTCACACGCAGCGTGAGCAACCAGAGATCTACTACACAGCATCCCTGACCCTGCAGATGATTGTTTAACCACTGGATTTAAGCAGGAATCAGACCGAGATAGGAGAGGACTTAAATCTGCAGCATTTGAGTGAAGGCAAACAGACAGTGGCAGTTGAGGCAAAGTTGGGCCCACGTTGCGTATAATCTGGCTAACATCTGTTAGCCATCGTACGTGTGTGTGTGTGTGTGTGTGTACGTATGTGTGTGTGGCTCCGTTTAAAGTCCAAGATGGCCTAAGAGCCCGAGGAGGCTCCCTCCATCCCCGCTCGCAGGCTTTTAACAGCATCGTTCCGAATGTTTCCCACTGCACAGACAGACAGAAGGACAGTGAAAAAAGAAGAGGGAAGAGAGAAGATGACACAGACTCAACTGAACACAGAAACACTTAGCGTATCAGACAGCTTTTTCCACCATTGTGCTTGTTTGTGCTTTTGCCCACTTGTGTGTACTTCTGTGTGTGCATCTGGCAAACAATACAGTAAGCCTTCGCTGCAGGCCTCTTACAGCCTCAAAATCCCGGGTTTTTATATTTAGCTCGTAATCACTATAATTTCCAAATTAGATACAGGCTGGCCAAGTACACATTCCTTCTGTACAATAGCCCTAAATGGTTGTTCTATCATCTCGGGAGAAAATCTCAGAAGAGAGACATTTTAAATATTAGAGTGATAGTCAAAGACAATCCACAGTAATGAAAACAAGTGGAGCGCACTAAACAGCTGCTGTTGAGGATATTGTGCACGGGGAGGGGAGGGAGACGCAGATTAAGAGCAGATTACAGAGCCTTTCCCTCAAGCGTCTCCATAGTCCAGATTGACAATGTAGTTGGATTGGGAGATCAACCTGGAGATTTTCATATGAAAAGATGTTTTCCATCAGAGATTAACGGTTGCTATTATTTATTAACTTTTTTTTCCCCGCCCTGTTCTCAAAGTCTTGTTAGGCTGCTGTAAGGAGAATAGAGAGCACATTAAGTAAGAGGAAGGGGAGGGGAACAGAGGATGGAGGAGGACATCATATTTGAGTGGCGTTTCTTGGCATCGGTGCAAAATACTTAGGATCGTGCTTTAAATCTTACCATAAACAAAGGCTGGGGCTCGTGTATTATTTATTGGCAATAATACTGAAGGGTGCATACTTGGGACAAATATGTGAATCATGATCATCTGGAGTTTACATTTGCTCATACTGTATCTGCTGGTTTGTTTGTGCTCACTCACTCATTAAGATGCTTATTTGTTTGCTGTCCATACAATTACACACAGGAGGATACGAATGCAAACATGTCATTGCAGTTTTTGGTTGTTTCTGCTGGCTTGATTTTCCTCCTAAAGCAAATAATCTCTGTCTGCATCTGTTAGAATTATATTGTTAGTTTCTCATCAAGGAAATCATTAAAAAAAAATAGGAGGGGGGCGATTTATTGAGACACATATATAGAGTATTTTTTTTATTTCTTTAACACAATTTTTAAAAATATATATATAAAAAAAAAACAAATAAAAAAAACCCAAGCTGTTTGCTAATAGTATTAACATGATCTAATCTGAATTTTCCACCATAGCAATAAGAGCATTTGATATATTTTTAAGGGTCTTTGTGTTTTACAGTGCTCTATAATTACAGAAAACCAAACAGCAGCACACACTAGCGTTAACAGGGCTACTCCTGAATGTCATGAAAAGACAATACCGAAATAAGAAAATGAAAAATAAGGTCTCAGATCCCCCCCACCCCCAGCTATTGATTTTACCCGATGTTGGTACAAATGTGTGTGTTCCATTTATAAATGTGTTGCATCTGTGCATACATGTGTGAAAGTGCACATGCCTGTGTGTGTATGGAGGCTTGTACATTAGTGGTGTGTCTTCACAAATGATCCCATGCCAAAGAGGAAAAATCCCACAGGGTGAATCAATAGATAGCGCCGGATAATGGAGGCCCGCTCAGACAGCTGTGTTCTGCTTTTCTGTGTAACTGACTGGCTGGCTGAATGAGTGGATGACTGGCTGGCTAACACGCTGGCTGAGGGACTTCAGTTAGCCCACGTAGCATCCCACACCTGCCAAGGCATAGCTTGCTATGTACTGGTCAATGGACGACACCCACTCAGAGCTCGGTTCACGAAATAATCACAATTACAGACATACACCAGGGCATGCACATTTGCATGAGCAGAAAAGGACAGACGCAATAACAAACACTAAAATGTTAAGAAATGCAAACATTCTTTTTAAAGAAAATCTATATACATTTACTTATTATTACATTTCAGATACTCTCACCCTCTCTCTACTGGACTTTGTAATCAATGACAATAAAATTAAACCCCTTATCTCATCTTCTTAAGTGCCCCCCACCCCACTTAGCAGAACAGCCAATAAGCAAATACCTCAGCCCTGATGAAAACGAACAGATTACAGTCGTGCATCAAAACACAAACACACTTTGTAGTGCCATTAAAAGTATTATTTACAAAAGATCATCTGACTGAAGCTTCCAATTAAATATCTGCTGAGAGCGTCAAGGCATAAATGATGACATGCCGCTGGTGCGGTGGAAGATTTTCATATAAGATTAAAGCGGGGAGATATAAAAAATTTCTTGTGTTTCACGTGAACTTTGCATTTTTTTCCCCTTACCAAAGCGCGTCGCTCGCTTGACTTTTCTGGAGGTTTCTGATAAGAATCGGACAGAAGTGCGGAAAAAATGTTTGTTAGTTAAAGAGCAATGAAGAAAGGACAAAGGTTTATACAATGCATTTACACACACGCACGCATGCGTACAGTGTAAGCACACACAAAGCAGCTTCTGCAGGCTTGATGTGCTGTGGCTAATGAGAAAGGACAGTGGAGCACAGTTACCATGTCTCTTCTTCTCCAGAAAAATGAGTTCATCGTTTCACATCATTATTTAAATCAACCCCCTAATTCCTAAAATATTTGCATATTTAAATCTGGCTGGCTTTTGTCTTGCCTTGGGCTGACGCAAATCGAAGTGATACAGAGGGAAATGATGAACGGATTGCTACTAAGAACGTATTCTGGAAATCGTTCGCATCAAATACAGTGCAGCCGCAGACACAATGTACCTCTAAGATGGCTCTGCAGGAATGTTTGTCATGGGCTTAAAAAAACCTCAATCTATCTATTGTTACAAGTGCAAGTCTTTGATGTCGTGCTTGGCTTATATCTTGCTAAGTCGCCGGTGCTGACACAGCACGTGTCATGTGAATGATTTTATGCAAAATATGCAGCCAAATTAAAGCAATAAAGCAAACATAAGATAAGTCCACAATATGACGAAGCATTACAGCATCTTTTAATCGCCATAACACAATTTGAATAATAATTTATTACATAAAATGTCACATAATAATATATTTTAATGTGTACTTGCATACATAAAAAACACAATTTTATGCAAAAATAATTAAAAAGCAAATGTTGTCAGATGTCTTATCTAACTGAAATCTGCTTTATTTGTTTTATATGATGCTAATTTTTGTTTTAATTGTACACTTGGCTGTGTATCACTTGAAAAATATCAGTTCTTCTATAATAATTTTCAGTATGTATGTATTTTCGGTATGAATACAATTAATTAATAACAGATGACTTTTATAGGCAAGCAGGCATGCATACCCTGAGAGAGCTTGCATGCTAACTTGCCCGTGTTGGCATGGAAGCTCTGTGAGCGAATGCTCAAATTTCACCAAAACAAACTGTGGAAGGACCACCACAAAAAAAAACTGTAGCAACTAACCTCGTGGCACACGTTAATCATTTTTACACAGCTTAAGATGAATGTTTTAAAGAAGCTAACAAGATGACTAAAGCTAGCAGCTAGCATCCTAGGTAAAGCCTAGGATGCGAAAAATAAATGATGTCAGCAGGTCTTGAAAAAATATTGGAAATCAGAATCGGCCAAGAAAATTCAGCATATCTACTATACATACAATGTTAGTATGAGTCTGACCAGAAATTCCCATTTCTGGTAAATTACATATTTTCAACAACCAATAGAACTAAAAGTAAAAAGAGCAGCTGTGTTTTTAGTGTACTAAATGACTTAATTATTAAGAGTAAATATAACCAGTTTCCATATGTAATATAAGTAACCATGTATAATGTAACTGTAGAGTATCATAAAACATCTGAAAATTCTCTTAAAACTAACAGTACTTATTGCTAAAGTTACATTTCAACCTGCATTTCTTTTATATCCAAAAAACAATTAAGGTATCGCTCGTGGCCATGTTTTCAATGTTTCCAAAACAGAAGTTTACTTTTAAAACTTTCTTCGCTAAACTTGTTGCAAAATATATGAGAGGAAAAGGGACATGGGACACCACGTCTGAGCAAAGTCAAAGGTGCAGATCTACACCTGATCCTCTGAATGGAGTCGATACTCAAAGCGGTCTCACTGTCCAAGCAGGTCAGCAAAGCGCCAGGAACATATGGGTCATATCATACCTGCCGAGGCAAGGCACACCGCACGCTGCATTGTACAGAGTTGCTCGAGCGTGTGTATATGTGTGTGCGAGTCTGCATAGGTGTGTGCGTGTGGACAGTAAGCGTCTTGTTTGCATCACATCAATGGAACATTGCCGAACCGTGTCACTGGAGCAATCAATAGACATACTGTAGACATCTGGTTAGTGAAGGTATGTAAAGTATGCATGTGTGTGCACGTGTGTGCACGGGTGTGAGGATAAAGGGTATTGTCCGGAGTCCTCTGAGTCATGTAATATTGCACGGCTGTTGTAATTGAAGAGGAGAGTTCCTGTAATGTTTTATTCATTGGATCATCAAAGATACGTCTAGGGTGTCAAAACTTAAAAAAAAAAAAAAAAAAAATCAGCTATATTCAACGCCAGGTCCACAGAGTGCACTGCAGCATGGATACATTCATCTCAGTTTTAATTTTAAATACTTTTTCCCCATTTGAAATATAGCAAAAATCATCAAATTGTCAAAGAAGTAAGTTGCATTAC